>JADRCD010188169.1:0-49480 GCA_019843815.1 Montemys delectorum
AAAAAAAAAAAAAAACAATCTGGTTAAACAAAATGCCACACGTGACTAAGAATAGTTGGTGTGTAGAAAACACATTTTTTTCCAGGTAGCTTAATGATGTTTGTACAAAGCTCCAGGTTAAGTGCTCATTTAGGGGCAGATGGTGTGAGTTATGGATCCAGTGCCTGTTGGAAATACACACATTCAGGACCTGAAAATACTCCCTCTGAAAGCCAGGGATGGTGGAAAGATGGAGATGCAAATTCTCAGATGTGTACGCATGACCCCAGATGGACTTTTTAATAACAAGAGCATCTGCTTTTTCATTAGGCTGTAGAGACTCTTGTTACCGGGCAGAAAATTGCTCAAAGAGAAAACCCCTGGGCTTCACAGGTGGGCTCTCCACGGAGGCTGCTGCAGTGTCTCTTATCTCTCATCTCTCATCCTACTCTTTGACTCTTATTCCTGCTTTGGAATTTTTTTTTTATTTTATTTTATTTTTTTTAGAAAAGAAACGTGAAACACTGTTTTAAACAGCATGGGCAATTTGGTTTCATGTCTCCTTGTGGAAAGCGTGGTTTCTGTGGCGTGCAGATTACTATTTACTGTGGCTATCAAGGGATTTGTCTACCGCTTTGTTGTCCTTTAAACTTAGTAAGAAATAATAGTAAATATTTTTGAGGATTTATTGGTATTTCAAGGTACACGTTTCCAGCCAATCTCCCCAAGACCCTTGGAGAGTCATATCTTGTTATTTCAAAGATAAGGAAAACAGAGTTTGTAAAGTACAGACCGTTTTATCGGAAACAACTGTGTTCTAGTTTACTTATCTTTTCATTAAAGTCCTCATGGTGGTTTTCACATTGTAAACATCAGCATCACGTGCCACGGGTCCATAAAGCAAAGCGGGGCTACTGGCTAGGAAGAAAACAACAACATCTTGTGATAAAAGCAACTTTAATACAACTTTAGACCGTTGTTTCTGCCTTAAGGAAAAAATGTTTTACCATTAGCAGAATGCCTCTCTTCCCAACACACGTAAAAGGAGAAATTCACATATGTATATGTAGCTTCTGAATAGCTTAGCATTTTTAAGATTCACAGACATTTTATGTTGGCTGAGTCAACTACTTCTGAATTGTAGTTTGGTTACGGGTAGGGCTGGTGGTTTCCGCGGTTGGCTTGCAAGGACAACAGCTTACTTGACCACTTGCTTTTTATCAAGCGGTATGTTTGCTCAGGACTGGTGCTTCCACGGAGCATTTGCTGTGCATGGTGTGTGTGTGTGTGTGTGTGTGTGTGTGTGTGTGTTCCCACACTCACATTTTGATCCACACTTGGTTGCTTACTTCATGGTGTCTGTATGCTATTCCTTCATCGGCCTTTAGAAAACTCTTTACCGATTTACGGTGTAGACTTCCTGATTCCTGTTAAATCATCGAAAAGAAAAATCATTGAAAAGACATCATCTTCAAGTGACTGAATCAAAGCTATCAAATGATTAAGTCGTTCGTTCATTTTAAAAGAATTCCTACACTTGAGATGGAGAAACAAAATGTAAATGAATAAAGCCAATTAATCGAAAGCCTTTCTGATTGGGATTTCTTGTGAAAAAAGTCATAAAAATGAAAGCAAGCCTCCGTTTACTTTGTCCTCGATGATTCACCTAGTCCCAGTTCCTTGCAGAGATCTTGACATATCTAACCCATGTTTATAGGACCAGATCAGGGATCTTCCAGGCCAGGAAAACAGATGTCGCATTTTAGTTGTAGGGATAAGAAGGTAGATGAGTAAAGTAACTTCCTCAAAGCTGCTCAGAGGTTTGAACATACCCAACTTGTTAGTGCCATTATAGACTTAACTATTTGCTATTCTCTTAGGGGCATTGAAAAACAACTTTTGATTAACATAAGAGATTTAAATTTTACCAAGCTACTTCTTTGTCTTAATTATGCCAAGGGAGATCTGATTGGAATGACAAGCATAGAGAACAGAGCAAATGAATTGGTTGAAATTGTACCTATGTGAATCCCAATGCCCTGTAGGTCTCCGTCGTGATTTCTAGGGACAGCTAGCCCTTTCTTTGCCCATTTGGAGTTCCCGATTTCTATTTCATTGTCTGTCTGGCCTTGTAATTTTTTTTTTTAAATTTCAAATCAATTTTGCAATTTGACTGGTCTTCCTAATTTGAATTCAATTAAAAATTCTAGGTTCTACTTAGTGATTCCCTTTTTATTATCAATCTAACTGGTATATGATTGTGAATTATTTTTGTATGAACTGCTGTCTTCTTATACTGGGTTATACTGGAACTTGGATATAATAAGACTTCTTACAATTATATTTTAAATTTTTATTAGAGACAAAAATAATATTTATTTGTGTATCCTATAAAATCTTGTTTTTCTCCAGTTTTTGTCAGTTTTTCTACATGTAGGAATCAGTAGATAAATTTTAGAATTTTATATAGTGATCATTAACTTGTCTGAACTCTGAATTACTAAATCAATTGTGTATACTTATTTCTATTCATCCTCAACACACTTTTGAAACTTTCACAACTTATCTACTTCATTTAATTATGGGGCAAAAATATCAATGCCAAAGCATAGTAATCAATTTTTTCTAGCTGGGAACCTGCTTGGATTTTGATTCATTATAAATGCTGTATCATAATTTATTATAGCAAATACTATACCACAATACTATTAAAAACCTTCTATTATATTATATAACTATCAGAACTGTCACTAATGCTTAACATTTGAATGTGTTGCATGTAATAAAAACCAATACATATACCTAAGAGTACAACTGAAATGTTTCTAAAAACTGACCACAAAGATATAAAACACTAAGGGGTCTGTTGCATTCACTTACGTTTTGCAGGAGATGAAAGTCATATTTTGAGCATCTGCTATTGTGAAGTGGCAAACTTTCATTGAATTTTTTACAGTCTCTATGTTGAGTACTGTCTCTGTACACTTCTTTACAGGCTGAAAGAATCGCTGTCACTTTGTCCTTGGACTCATCCATTCCCTTCCCTTCTTAAAGGGCTACACATAGGATGGTATTATTTTTCTTTTTAATCAGTGGGTTTCCTTTCCCACATCGTAGGCTTTCTGACCAACTTCATCTCTAGATTGATTGTTCCTCTATAACTTTAGCCCTCAAAAAAGCACAAAATGCTATTCTGAATAATAGCATTTTGAATAAGAATGGCCCAGAGAGGCGCATAGATTTGAATACTTGGTCATCGGGGAGTGGTGCTATTTGATAGTGTTAGGAGATGGGGCTTTGTTGGAGGAAATTTGTCACTGGGGTGGGCTGTGAGGTTACAAAAAGCACCTTCCAAGCCCAGAGCCTCTCTCTTCAATCTGCCTGAAGATCTAGATGTAGAATTCTCAGCTACATCACCAGCACCATGTCTACCTTCATGCCACCACGGTCCTGGCTATGACAATAATGGATTAAATGTCTGAAATGTAATTAAGCCTCAATTAAATGTTTTTCTTCATAAAAGTTACCTTAGTCATGGTGTCTCTTCACAGCAGTAGAACACTGACTAAGCAACTGTTTTCAAATGTATTTTTTGAGGATAATTATGATGAAATGTGTCTGCTAATGTAGAGTATTAGCAATGAGAAAAGGTTGAAGAGGAAGAAGGTAGTACAGTTTCCCACAAAAGATCCTATAGGCACATAGTGAACTCGGGAGATAAAACAAAAGCAAAAACAAATAAACAACAACATCAATGAATTGTTCTAGTGAGTTAAAATGGGTTTAGTGAGCTGATTACTAATTGAAACTAAATTTGGATCTTAAATCCCAATCAGTTCAGTGAATGAGATGTATTGGTTTACAAGATATAAGTGGTCAAGAGACACTAAGGGTGAGGAGGGGGATTGTCAATGTGTGATCAGATCAACACTCAAGGCAGTGTTATGGAACATGAGGTTTGCCTCCGATAAGGAAGCGATTACATGAAAGAGTTTATAAGACATAAGGAAAGAAACGAAGCCACTTCACAGATTTCAAAAGTGACCCTTTAAAAACACTGATAGATGCTTTGATTAGTAGATATAAGCATTTTGTGTTAGGCAGCATATCCATGGAAGAAAAGAGCAAACTTAAACTTCTTTCTTAAAACTATACTGCCCCCTCATCCCTAAGACATTTCAGTCTTCCACGTCAGAAGGCTATATTACACCAAATCTGTCAGAATGAGACAGTTTGCTGCGGCCTTCCAGAAAACTGCCATGGTAGATAATTAGTCTCTTACAAACATGAAGATTGTTGCCAGGTACATGCTACATTTCATGATGAAATTGTAAATGTCCCCACTGAAAGAGAGTGGATATTTCCCCAGAAGATAGCCTCGGGGCACTGGTTTATAACTTGTAAGCAAATAAACATGAGTGTGTTTTCATGAGTATGTATGACTCTTGTTGAAATATAAAATATCCCAGAGATACAAAAAAAATCCTCTAAGAAAAGTTAATCACTGTAGTATTGAAATTTTAATTTGAAAATATTCTTAGATTATGAACATCACTGGATAAATTTGACTTCCTTCCTTCCTAGCAAGGTGTAATCAAATATTGTACCTATCATAAATTTTGTACCATGGCATAGCTGAAGAATGTTAATAAATAATACAAGTTACACATAGATGTATCTCACTCATTCTTTCAGTCATTTGGATACTTTTTCCCAAACATTCAACTCCTTCAAAGATTTTCTCTTATATTATATAACCAACAGACTCTGTATTAGAAAAGCATTAGACAATTGTAGATATTTATAAAATTAGGTGATTTTTAATTTTTAGCAAACTTTTAATTATTTGATTGGTACAAAATTATTATTTTAATCCCCCTTCAGATGTTTGAAATTTTTTTTTATCTAGAGTGTATGCTTGATTTAAGAGAGAGTGCATTTTTCTCAAGATTTTTCTATTGTCCGTAATTACAGACTCTGGTAATTTGGTGGCTGTGGTCCGCGATATCTTCCCGCCGGCAGGAACACACGGACACACACACAGGATCCTTCTGCAGCAAGCCTTTATTACCATGTGGCGAGGAGAGAGTGAACCTCGGACAAAGCACCGTTTATATACACCCTGGAGTGGCGTGTTTATCTCTGATTGGCTGTTTGCTCATTACCTCATGAGACGCCTCGGGATAGGCTGTGACTTGGCGTGTTTTGGCCCTAGCACATGCGCAGATGGGCTGAGACTTAGCGCGCTCTGGCCCTAGGCACATGCGCAGACTATGTGCTAAGGAAAGAAGAAACCGGATGCCGGCGCCATCTTGTAATGGAGGCTGCCGGCTTAGTGTGGCTCTCTACAGGTGGCTAAGTTCGTGATAAACATCCAGAGCTATGTGCAGTTCTTTCTTTCCAGGTCCATGAAGATCCATTTTATAAGCTTGCTATTGAAAAATTACCTTAATTTCCCTCGCTCTGATCACTCAGTAGCGTGTTTCGTGGCTGGAATTTCTTAGTATGCAGAAATTACTATGGAAATCAATGCAATCCTTGGAATCCAAGAAGAGTTGTGAGTTCCATCGTGTTATTAGTCAGAAGCTGTTATGATGTTTGTGAACCTTGGCAGCTGCTAAACCTCAGGATTAGGAACTCTCATCAATGTTGTATAGCCAATGAAGTTCAAAGCAGCTTCACACTCAGGTGCTCTGTAGAGATCATGGTTCTATGGAGACCCTCATCTCCCAGAGCTAATGCATTGCAGATGCCCATTGTGAGGAAGTTGCTATAGAGACCAACTCTCAGGGAAGTCGGATGAGACTTTCTGGTGAGTCAGACTATATATTATTTGCAATGTTTTTTTCCTGATGATCATGGGCATTTATACAGTGTGTTTTTAGTTGATCTTAAGAAGCTTTGCATATTCTTTCTAATGGTTTACTATTTTAATGTGGAGCATCCAAAGTTCAGGAAACTCACCTGTTATACTGGTGTGTGTGTGTGTGTGTGTGTGTGTGTGTGTGTGTTTAATTATGAACGTGATTTCTTAACCATTCTATCCCTACATTTGTTCCTTTAATGACCTCCAATTACCTGTGCTTTCCTTTTATTGAAATTAGATTGTTTTTTGCATATAGTATTTATTGATTACATCCCCCCACACACTGCCCATTTCCTCCCTACTTCCCCTCCCATCTAAATCCACTTCCTTTCTGTCTCTCATAAGAAAACACCATACTTTTAAAGGATAATAGTTAAATAAAGTACAAAATAATAAAATATAATAAGACAAAACCAAAACTAACTCATTAAAATAAACAAGATAAGCCAGCAGAAGAAAAGAGCCCAAGAGAAGGTACTAGAATCAGAGACCCACTCCTTTATACATTCACAAATCCCATAAAAACACTAAACTTGAAGCCACAATATAAATGTGTCGGAGCTGGAATAGATCTGTGCACGATCTGTGAATGCTGCGTCATTCTCTGAGTCCATGTGAGCTTGGCTCATGTTCATTTAGAGAAGCTGGTTTTCTTGGTGTCCTCCATTCTCTCTGACTCTTAAATTCTTCTACAGGGTTCCATGGGACCTGAGGGGAGGGATTTCATAGCTACATTGCACCTGGAGCTAAGTGTTCTATGGTTTCTCGCTCTCTTCATATTCTCTATATTTCTTCCAATGTGCTACAGGAGGAAGCTTTTCTGATAATGATTGAGCAAGACACTGATTGCTGACTATAGTCGAAGTCATTAGAAGTCATTTTACTGATACTTTCTTGTTGTGGCTATTGTTTTAGACCAGCAGCATTTGATTTTACCACAGTATTTGATCTCTAATGTCAGACTCTTGGTTATACAAGCAGTGTTGGGTATGGGTTCTATTTAATAAAATGAGCCTTAAGTTAAATGAAACATTGGTTGGTTACTCCCATAAGCTCTGTGCCATCATTGTCCCAGCTTATGTTCCAGGTAGGGTACCATTGTAGATTAAAGGGGTTCTGGTTGGGAGGGCGTTACATGATTCTGTTGGTAGCCGGTAGTGTATCTTCCTATGAGAAAGACACTCGATCATAAGGATAAAGATCCTATGTAGGCTCAACTTCTTCATGTTCAATGAATTGCATTGGGTTCTTGCCATAATTTTTGAACAGCAACCTGTAGTAGCTTTAGTTTTTAACAACTTTCTTAAATTCTAAGACTCAATTTATCTATTAAAGAAGAAATGTCTAACTCGAAACAGTGCTTTAGGAACTCAAGAAGGAAATGTCTATAAAATTCTTGCTTCTGGCTCTGGCATCTGGATATATTAGTTATTATATAGCGAATCATAAAGATAAATGTCATGTTATTAAAACAGGTTTTTTGAAATATTCTTGACTGTATCTTAGTAGAATGCATCTATGCAAAATGGTTAGATAAATGGATCAGTGGTCATAATTTATCACAAAGATATCCTATTAAATTACCATAGTAGAGAACCAATAGATTTTCTATATAAATGTACTTTAAAATGTCTTTTTTATGTTAACTCATCTGATTTTAGTTCAAGTAATTCTAGCTGCTGTCACAACAACAAAATCAGCATCTTAATTTTAAAGTTAAATCTAAACAAAGCTAACAAACAAAATATTCATCAATAAAGAGTACAACCAGCTAGGATAATAATTTAAAAGGTGGCAAGATTTTTAAATTAAATTAATTATTTTAATTAAAGTAACTTTACATAGAATAAAATACATTTAAAAGCTAATAAAAAATAACACTTTACTGAAACAACTCTCCTTTCCCTCCTAGCCTTCTTCAATCTCTTAGCAGATAGTTGCCACAATGGAACTATGAATGAATAGAGTAGGTAAAGTGGGGGGGGGGGTGTAATTTTTTCCTGTACATTTTAGGCAGGATTTCATGTACTGAAAATCCTTCAGCATTTTTTTTAAAGATTTATTTATTTTATTTTATTTATAGAAACACATTGTAACTGTCTTCAGACATACCAGAAGAGGGCATTGTGTACCATTACAGATGGTTGTGAGCCACCATGTGGTTCCTGGGAATTGAACTCAGGACCTCTGGAAGAGCAGTCAGTGCTCTTAACCACTGAGCCATCTCTCTAGCCCCGTCCTTCAACACTTAATAGTACCTAGCATATAAAAATAATTTGTGGAAGATGTACAGATTCTCCTTTTGCAATTTGTAAGTAGTATAATTGATTTATATTTCATTGAATGACAAAATTTACAATTTTTCAAAGTAGTGTTTCTATTTTATACATATACTAGGATACAGAATTCCAGTTGCTCTAAATTCAACTCAACTAGTATTGGAGGTAGTCAGTGAGTTAACATTTTCTAATACTTAAATAGAAGTACTAGCTATTTAGACTTCAACTAGAATTTACTTTATAAATAATATTGTTGAACAGATCTTATGTGCTTTTTTTATTGTACCATTTCTTCTTTTAAATTGTATCTGATAGTGAGATTTTTTGAATCTTATTTTTATTTACTGTGTGTGTGCATGTGTCTGCGGTGTGTGATACATATGATATATGGTGCACAGGTGTGTTTATGGTTTGTGTTTGAGGTGTAGAATGTAGTTTGTGTGTGTGATGTGGTGTGAATAAGGTATGTGATATATGAGTATGGTATGATGTCTGTGTGTTATTTGTGTGTGGTGTAGTATATTGCATAGTATGTATTTGTGGTATAATATCTGTATATGTGTGATATGGCACAGGTATTTGTGTGTGATGTATGTGGTATGTGTGCATGTGTATACATATATGTATGGGTGTAGTAGATATTAATATATCACATTTTTACCCTAGAATAAACACAGGAGGAAAGATGTCTTCTCAACAAATGTTTGTGGATGAGGAAGATATTCATAGCAATTAATTCATAATGGACTAAATATTTAAGTATGAAACTGATAAAATTGCTGAGAGAAAAGGGGAATGGCATGATATAACTATAGACATTCTTTTTTATATTAAACCCTAAAAGCACAGAAAATAAGCATAAAATTTTATATACATCAGCCTAAATTGCTTTCTTGCAGCGAAAGAAACAGTTGTCGGAGTGAAGAGGAAACCTACAGAATAGGAAAGAAATGTTTGTGAACTACTCATGATAAATGATTACTATCTGGCATCTATAAAGACTCAAATAACTTAAATGTAAGTTGACAATGTTAATAAGAATGCATTTAAAAGCAGATTAGAGAACTGAGTTGACATTTCTGAAATGAATATGTAAGTAGTTAAGTAGTATTTAGAAAAATGTTCACCATTAATAATAATGAGGTAAATACATATGAAAGTAACAACAGTGAGATTCCCTAGCTCTAGTCAGGACAATTACTGGCTAAAGGACCAAAGATACCAAGTGGTACTGAAGACTCAGGAGAAAGCCAACCCTTCCTTGTTATTGGGAGGGATTGGAAATGAGTAAAGTCATTATAGAAAACAATGTGGAGTTTTCACACACACACAAAATAAAATTAACAGAGAACTACTACGTAACACCGACAAGTCTGCTACCTAGCATGGAACTAAATGGACTGAAAGCCAGCCTGTTGAAGGTAAAGCTTCACTGTTAAGTCTCTCAGATCAGTATGCACAGCTGAGAAATGGATAGGAGCTCGGTGCTCATCTCCTGATGAGTACATAATAAATGTGTGTATGTAACTATCCCTAGACAACACAGAACTGGGTAGAGTGCATGCATACAATGGGAATTTTAAATTAAATATTTCTCAATTATATTTAAGTTTATTTTTATCTTTGATCTCAGAAAATTATTTAGTTCCTGTTTCATAAGGTATTTTTAAAGGTCCAACTGATGTGTGCTAAAATGTATTATTCCTTTCCCTCACACCGTAATAATGTTCCTTGGTCAGAAAAATAAGTTCCTATTTATTGTTTTCATTTCAGCCCCTCTGATTAGATCCTAACTGAAACACTCTGAGTTGCCTCAGGCTAGAGAACAAACTGGAGACAAGGTCTCGGCCTATTTCTTTATTTTCATTGTACAACCAGAAAAAGACTTTGCGCAAATCTTGTTTTGTATTTATAATGACAAATAAATCAGGAACTCTTGTTGCTGAGGGGTTAGTTGAGCAGCATCAAGTCCCTAGACTGTAATGGAAAGTTGACAGTGGCTTCTCATTTACAATTTTTGCTACCTTTAAATAAGAAAAGATAGAATACACATCCCATTTCTTTCTATTCCCCAGCCTTTTATTCCTTTTTTACAAATTGAAAGGAACACTTGGCCAATACCCAAAAGCTTAATCTTGTCCCATATAGACGTCACCCAGATTATTGATCTGAAGAATTCCCAAGGAATAGTACAAAATTCAGAATGCGGATAAGAATTTTTATCATATTGATATAATCATTAAAAAGGTCTCTTTTGAGTCACGGTGATGAGAGTTTGCTTTCTCTGTTTTAAGTTGTCTGGCATACCTTTGTGATAACCATATGTGTTAGCTCTATTGTCTACAGAGACGCATCTCTAGTTTGGGAAAAGCATCTTTATTTCCCTCTGGGACAGAGGCTGTCATTGTTGCATACTCTCTTAGTCTACCTACTTACTCTTATAAGAACCCCTCAAAAGTCCCACTGAGCAAATGTTTAAACTGTTCAGAGGATTGAACAAGTTAACTCTGTAACCCACTGCAGTATTCTAAAGGTCTTCCAAAGGGCCTCCACGCTTTCCAAGCTCAGCTCTTGACACATCTTTTATCAAGATAGCAGCCAATAAAAATTCTCTTAAAAGTTTACTGACCACACCATTGCATTATAGAACTTACAATTTGTTTCCCACCTTATAAAAAAACAAACAAACAAACAAACCCAAGTTTGTACTGTATCTTATGACTTAACCTAATCTAAAACTACTCACACTCCACACTTTAGTCACATTGTGTGCATGCTATTTGTTCTGACTGAATATATTTTCAAGAAGTTTCTTTCTTTTTTTTTAATAAGAGCTCCTTTGCTATTTTGAGGGTTTAACCAAATGTTTGACCGTGAGTGCTGTGCACATATTGGCGAATCATTATCTGCCGAGTATCTGGTTGCCAGTGCTCTCTGCCCTTCTGTTGGGAAGGGGAGATACATTTAGTAAGAGTGCATTTATTAATCTCTCATATCTATTTTTCTCTCCAAGATAAATGATTACGGAATGTAGTAGATAAGTGTCAAATTGATTCTACTTCTTAAAAGTGCTTTCTCCCTGACTCAAAGATCCAGGACCTAAGTCTAAGCCCTGGTCTTTTCTCTAATGCTAGCAGATTTTCTGATTTCCATCGCCTGACCTATACTATCCCTTCTTCTCTACTTCCAGACACACTCTTGTGTTACCAATACCAGCACCAGATTACATTTCCACACTCTTGCATTGGCTGTTTCTAGATAAACTGCTAAACTTTAAGAAGAGAGAGCAGCAAGCAGCTGGAACAGATATCTTTTGATGATGCTTATCTCAGCCAGGTAATATCTCAGAAGGCTGATCCTGTACAAGCATAGGTTTGGGCCAGGCTTGGGAAACAGTGCAAGAAGTCTCAACACAAAGACAAAATCACGATTTCAAACTAGAACAAACATGTTTTTATGAATTGTGTAATGGACTCAATGGGTTAACAATGTTGACTTTGTGAGAAAAATACCAAATTCTCTAATCGTTTGAATACATTGACTTTTAAATTAAGCATGAACTACTGTGAATTAACTTATTTCCAGAGTAACTGAAATGTTTAGTATTTACTTCTATATGATAAGGATGATCATAGATTTCTATAACTTTAATGCCATGAGGACAGATAGAGGTGAAATATGCAAACTTCTTGGGAATTCAGTTTAACCAAAATGCTAAGTTACTAGTTAATTGAAAGATATTGCATAGGAGAAGTGAGAGTCCTTGGAAAAATGAGTCCTATGTCTACATCCAGTCCCTCCTCTCAGTACTCAGGGTTCCCTGGGGAGGAGGAGGTAGAAAAAGTGTAAGAGCCAGAAGGAAGACACCAAGAAACAAACCCTCTAAATACACACGAGCAAAGTTCATATGAACTCGCAGAGCCTGAGGCAGCATGCCCAAGGCCTGCACAGGGCTGCACAAGGTCTGTTGCCCATATACTATGGCTTCCACGTTAGTGTTTTTATAAAATTGTTGAGTGTGTAAACAAATGCATCTCTGATTTTTTTGTGCCTTCTCTTGCACTCTTTTCCTTATGTTTGTTTTGTTCAATTCAATGTGTTACTTTTTGTTTTATCATATTGTTTTGTTTATATTATATCATATTATATTGATTATATTATGTCCCCTTGTTTTCTTATTCTTCTCTCGTATATTACATATGATCACAGTTTCCACTCCCTGCTCTCCTCCCAGTCTCACCTTCTCTCCCGCCCAACCACTCCTCCCAGGGATATCAACCAAATATGACATATCAAGTTGTAATAAGGCTAGGCATCTTAACTCATATTAAGGCCGGACAAGGGAGAAACAAGGATCCCAGAAGCAGTGAAAGAGTCAGAGACAGCCTTCACTCCCACATTTATGAGTCCCACGAGAAGACCAGGCTACACAGCTGTAACATATATGCAGAGGACCTAGATCAGACCTATGTAGGCTCCCTGATTGTCGTTTCATTCTCTGCGATTCCCCATGAGGTCAGATCAGTTGATTCTATGGTTTTTCTTGTGGTTTCCTTGACTTCTCTGGGTCATTAAAATACACACACACACACACACACACACACACACACACAAAGTGTGAGACACACACAGAAGAGAGAAAAATATGAGATCCTCTTTTTCAGCTCACCCTTTTTGATATGAGAAATCCACAAATCTATTAACTGAACTCTAGGCAAAATTAAGATGTGAGTCTATTTAACACAGTGATGGAAAAAGCCATTATACTAGCCATTTGGGAAAAAATTCTATTAAACAACTGCTGTCGATCAGATATTTGGAGATATGTTGGGAGAACACTAGTGATTGTGGGCCGGTATATGAAACATTTTGTGACATCATTATTCTCACTATACATTTACTACTTGGAAACAATTCTACAAATTTCTAGACTCAAAACCTTTGGAAAGGATTTTTACATGATTTCTACTTGTAGTGGTTTAAATGAAAATAGATTCTAGGCTCATCTATTTGAACGCTTTTTACCAGGTAGTGGAGCTATTTGGGAAGGAATAGGAGGTGTTGCCTTGTTGAAAATGGTGTGTTAATAGCGTAGATTTTGAGGTTTCAAAGGCCTGTGGAATGCACAGTGTCTCTGTCTCTCTTTTTTTTCTGTCTGTCTGTCTGTCTGTCTGTCTGTCTGTCTGTGGGTCTGTCTGTCTCTTTCTGTCTGTCTCTTTCTGTCTCTCTGTCTCTGTCTCTGTGTCTCTGTGTCTCTGTCTCTCTGTCTCTGTCTCTGTCTCTGTCTCTCTCTCTTTCTCTCTCTCTGTGTGTGTGTGTGTGTGTGTATGTCTGTTGTCTGTGGGTCTGTCTGTCTCTTTCTGTCTCTGTGTCTCCCTCTCTCTCTCTCTCTCTCTCTCTCTCTCTCTCTCTCTCTCTCTCTGTGTGTGTGTGTGTGTGTGTGTGTGTGTCTGTTGCTTTTGGATCAGAAGGTCGAGTTGTCGGCATCTGCTCCAGCACCATGCCTGTCTCTGCCTTCTTCCCACCATATTCATCAGGGATTAACCTGTCAATCCATATGAAAGTCTCCAATTAAATACTTTTTTAAATGAGTACCCTGGTCATAGTGACACTTTGCAGCTATAAATACTAAGCTAAGACACTATTATTTGCCCATAAATTAAATATTATTTTTTGTACTTTATTATTATTTTCCTGTTTTAAACTCTATTCTTTATATGATAGTCAGTTTCTTATGAATAGTGTTCTTTATTCTCATAAATAGATATCTATAGTTACTTAAAAGATATAATTAATCACATATGTCTTAATCTATTAAAGTATAATTAAACTGAAATGCATATATCTCTAAAGCTTTGTATAATACTAAGTACTATGATGGATTATCTCATTTCTTTCCTGCAAATATCTAATTGTGTATTCATGATTAAAACCACTTCATAATGTATATAATAATATCTTAAACATTAATATTTTAATTGTCTACTAAGTAATCATTACCATGTAAATATCCTTACAAATTATTCTAAACAAAGATATTAGTAAGTCTGTAATTCTATGACTAAAATATACTTTGAACAGTGTTTCTTTCCTCATAATGCTTTGGTCCTATACATTGCTTAGTTGGCTCTGCTAAAATTAACATTTTAATATATGTTAAATGTTAGTAAAAATAATTTGTTTCATTAAGTCCTTTATTATTCAAACAATGGGAAGCTAATTTGTTCAGTTTGAGTACACTCCTGGGTTATCATGTGCTTCTCTAGCATAAGCATTTTCAAATCTCTATAATGTAAGCATGGAATGTAAAGGGGCTTACCTTGCCTGAATAGGAAACTCACTCAGATGTAAGTGTCATTATGACCAACCTGCAATTTAAAAAGAATAGATTCTTCAAGAGATTGAAAATTGTGTGTATTGATTCTTTTTTTTTTTATCTCAGAGAAAGTAACCACATTAACTTTTGAACTACTGTTGAGCATTTTCTTTAGAAATGTGTTTTTCAAGTGTCTCCTTAAGCATCAAAAACTTAAATTTTCTTTCTGTACAAGAAAATTATAATCATCGGTGGATTAAAGAGAAAAAAGAAGTTAATGTTAGTGTATTCTAAGGAGTGTAGGTTCATGTCTAGTTTCAACGTTGCATTTCATGTATTTCGCTTGTCAAATTTTATGGTAACGGATTACTTTAGAATTCCTTACATCTCAATTAATTCTACTGGTCTTAACTTTGCCCACTTAGAAATATGTTTAGTTCCTAAATATCTAGCTTTTCCAATACTTAAGTTTAAAATGATTCTAACTTCAAAGTTTTATTTTTTGAACCAAGCATAGTAATCAAAACTCTGTGGGAACAATTTAATCGTTTGACTCATTTTGGTAGACACCATTACACCCTGTGGTTTTAACTAAAGATTTAAGTGACTATCATACCTGTATTTTCATGCAGCTAAAACAAAGTATCAACATTAGCTCCATGAAGTATTTGTCATGTTGCTGTTATGTGACTTTAATTGGGAAAATGTAAACAGATGTCTAATTACTTGAATACAGTACCAAAGACAGACAAACAACAACAACAACAACAACAACAACAACAACTACTACTACTACTACTACTACTACTACTACTACTACTACCAATAAAGATTCAGTTTAAGTCTCACATCTTGGTTGCTATAACAATATCTGAGGGGCACTGATGGGAACATGGGTGAATCAAGACAGCACATCAGTTAACCCACATCCTGTAGAGTCAACATCTCAGAAACCTGTATTGGCTGTTTGCAGAGCTTAACAGCTTTCCTGGAGAAGTTACATCTGCTTCTGAGTGTTATAGCCTAACTCTCCACTCCAGGAAGAGATGTTTCAATTTGGAGGACAGACTTACAGACAAGGGCTACATATAGTAATTACTGCTTTCACTGGGGTTTTAATACATTTCTTAGGTAGAAAGCCCATGCAAGGAGCATATTAACAGGATAATTTTATTTTTGTTTTCTACTTGTATCACTCTACATAAGTTTTTCTTCCTACTTTACAATTTGTTTTTATTTTAAAATAGTTTTTTTGTTTGTTTGTTTCACATCTTCCTTCACCAGACATTCATCCTTGCCATACATCAAAATAAGTCTTTGATAGTTTTTGTCCTAAAACTACTTCGGAAATCATAATACCCTTTTAAAATTATTTGTAAGCCCTGGAGAAACTTGAGGGCCCAGGGAGCAGGGAGGTCTAGTGAGGTGGGGGTGGGGTGAAGGTATCCTCTTGGAAACAGGGGAGAAGGTATGGGATCAGAAACAGTCAGAGGGCAGACTGGGAGGGGATTAATGACTGGACTGTAAAAAAAGATTAAAAAGTAATAAAAATTATTTGTGTACTTATTTGTGATTGATTTTAAAGTTGCTTATATTAGTGTTTATCAGTCTTGTTATTAAGCTTATGTTTGGCTCATAGAAAATGTGCTGAAAACAAAATATATCATAGAAGATAAAACGTTCGTGAAATATATCAGTAAAATGAGGCACATTAGTGGAAGTTTTCTGGTTTATCTTGCATAAGTGCATAGAGCTTCAGGTCCAAGGCTCTCTGAGCAATGGATGTCTATCTCTATTCACACTTGTTTTCCTACTCTTGACAGGTTGGACAGGGTGGATTTATTCCGGCTGGCACTTGTAGGGCTCCTGAATGTGGCACATGCAGAACTTCTATGGTCCTTCACCTGCCAAGCATCCTCTCTCATTCTTGATTCAGGTTCATTTCGCTTTATCTCTGGAACACAGGCACCAGGTCATTCATGGCATCTGACAGAAACCACGGCACACTGAGAAAATCAAATGGATGTTGATGCCTGAGCACTTGCACCATGTTTGTCTTCTTTGGAACATTGTCATTTTGTTAGAATCTCTCTTTAGTGGGCTCCTGGTATGCTGGATGGCAGTTGCCATTCAAGTTTTGGTAAACACATGAATAAATGTATTCCATTAACTATTTTTAAAATGTGTTGCTTTGCTCTATCAGTCTACATTGAAAATCAATTTCTGTGCACCTATGGCCCTCCTATTCTTTTCAAGTTTTAATTCTAGCTTTGTGCTATAGGGGTACTTCCTATAAGATATTTTTAGGTAAGCATTCTTTATATATTGCTATATTATGGATAATAATTTTTGAATGTATAGACATACAATTTCATCTCCAAATTTTACACACACACACACACACACACACACACACACACATACACACACACACACACAAGAGTGCCTAAGTTTTAATTTCAGAAAAACAGTTTGGTGAGAGAAAATATTTTGCATTTTATTTTACATGACCATAGGGTGATTTTAATTCATAGTTTCAACATAATATCAGAATATATTAAGGCACATGAATATTAAGAATACCAATTTCAAATCCTTTTCCCTATACTTATATGTATGAGTACATAAATATATATTCACATGTATAGATATTTGAGTGTATATATAGTCACATGTATACATTCACATGTATAGATATTTGAGTGTATATGTAGTCACATGTACACATTCACATGTATAGATATTTGAGTATATATATATATATATAGTCACATGTGTACCCTTCCTACTGAGTAAATATTTCTTAATGTGTCCATTTAGCTCTGTTTTATATTCCTGTGTCTATGGGTGACCTATTGAAATTGGACAACCTCTGTAGTCTGTAAAGAAGACTGATTCTCCTTCTCTGGGCACCAATGACCACCTGTAGCTCTTTCATCTAAGGGCAGGATGATGCAGGATTCTTCCTGTCCTCATTGGAATGTTTACTGGCATTGCCTTTTTTTCTAGTTTTGTTCAGACAACCATGTTGTTGTCAGTTCATGGGCAAGTTTTCCCTGTCCTTTCTAGGGAACACAATTCATTCATAGGTATCTTTGCCCTCTTGATCCACTCCTTAACTTTCTTTGCAATCTAAATGCATGAGACAAAAAAGAAAAAGAGTGTAAAGAATCCAGTACAATACAGTGATCACAGAGAAAGAGAAATAAGTTCTAAGATTTACAGAACAGATATTCTAATGAAAGAATGTAAAGGTCGGTTAGTGGGAGAACACCAAGAGAAATGATGTTTAATAGAACTGATGAGCATTAAAGGATATGCAGTTTTGTGTCATCAGGAAAGAAGCAGAAGATTAGGGACTTAATCCTTAGAGTAGGATCAAGGCTAGGAAGAAAGATTCAGGAACAAGAAATCAAATACAACTCATGAAAAATTATGAGTAGACTGTTTTTCTTTATTGAGATTTCTGCATCAAAGGGTAGGTTAAAACCAGAAGAAAAATTGACTATGAGTCAGAGAATATTAAATAGTAGGCCAAGTAACCTGTTAAAGTAGACTGTATGATTTCTGTGTTACAAAAATAGCTCTTCTTGAAAGGACCAACATGTGCAAGTACAACCTACTAATGAAGTGGGGATGACAACCAAGAAGAGGAGGCAGGCAGGAATCATGGCTCAGCATCATTCAGAACTCACTGATTGATCTTCCAGAGGATCCAAAGGTTGGTTTGTTGTACTTACATGTCTGCTCATAACAGTCTATAATTCCAGTTTACAGAGGCTCTGCTGTTCTTTTCTGACATCAACAGGCACATGATGCCCATATAAAAATACAGCCTGACATTCATACACATAAAACAAAAATCAAATCAGTGTCGTAAAAGCAGTAAGAATGAACCTCTATTTCTTCTGTTTGTTTTGTCCTAAAGCAGAGTGTTACTTTTTATATTCTATTCTGTTCTATTACTATTCCCTAGTATTCTATTATTGTCCCTTAGAAGCCTGTTTATTTTCTAATGAGAGACAGACAGAGAATAGATCTGGATAGGAAAGGAAGTAGGGAAAAACTGGGAGGAGTGGAAGTAGAGAAAACTGTAATCAGGATATGTTATGTGAGAGAGAAAAAACAGTTTCCAATTAAAGGAAAAATACAGGGTCTGCTTTCTGGACACTGTGATTTCTCTTTTAGAAATTCTGAGGTTTGGTACACATGTTTTATCTTAGTGTGTCTAGCTGGCTACTATAGACAGGGAATAAAAATTCAGAATATAAAACAAAGCACACGGTTGGGTTTAGAGTTGAACCTTCAGTTTTTCATGAAAACTGTAAGCAAATATCACTTAACAATTATCATTGGGATTTTTTTGTACTGTTATATTCTTTTTCATGAGTTTATTGAAGAGTGCATTTTTTTTTGACTATAGAAAATTTTCTAAAATGGTGTCTTGATTGGTACATCTCTCAACCTTCACTGAAGATGTTTCTTTTCACAGTATATGACAAAAACCACAGCGATCCACAAAAGATCAACATACAGAGAATAGGGGATGAGAAGTACTCAGTCCTAAGTGGGACATCAATGTCTCCACATCAAGAATTACTTAGGAAGAGACATGTAGCATTTAAGAACCAGAGGCAATGGGTGACCATGGTGAAACTATTTTCTGGATACGACAGGACAGTTATACATAGGAACTCACAGCACTTTTGACAATGTCTTAGTTTTGGTTTGACTGCTGTGAAGACACACCATGACCAAGGCAACTCTTATAAAACAAAATATGTAATGGAGACTGCTTACACTTTCAAAGATTTAGTCCATTATCATCAGGGTGGCAATGTTCAGTCAGACAGGGTGCTGCCGAGGGAGCTGAGAGTTCTACATCTTGATCAGAAGGCAGCAGGAGGGGACTGTGTGCCCCACTAAGTATACCTTGAGCATATATTATCTCAAAGCTTGCCTTTACAAGGACACACTTCCTCCAACAAAGTCTCACCTTCTCCAATAGGGCCACACCTCCTAATAGCATCACTACGGACAAGCATTCAACCTCATGAGTCTATGGGGGCCATAGCTATTCAAATCACTACAGACTGCATGTACATGATCAAGCCAGATAAAAATGGAGAGTAGAATGTGGAGGTGGTTGCATGTGCCCCACCCCCAATAGATGAGGAGCTATTATTAGTTAATGACTATTGGGAGTGGAAGAATCAGCTTTCTTCATGGATGCAACCTATGAAATACTATCCCATGACCCAGCAGATGGGCCCACATCCTTGCACATACTGGTGGTATTAAGCAGACTCATTGTTTAAAAACCACATGAAATCAGGTGGGTAGGGGAGGTAATGGAGGGGAAGAAATGGCAGACAGTTTAATCAAAGCAGTATTTATATTCTGACTCATGACCATTGGGGCAAATGTCAAGACTTTTGTAAATTTCTCTTGGGAAACCATGTTCCTGTGTGATACAAGCAAGTTTGGTTTGGTTTTTCAGATCTCTTCTATCCCTTATCATGTACAGTTTACACCCTCTTTTTTTTTTTTCAATGATTCTCTTTTTTATGTGATATTTTTCTTACTGTTTATTTTATTTTATTTACAGTTGTTTTGCTTTGGTGTGATTTTATTTTTTTAGCTTGATTTTGTAGTTGGGAATTGAACCTAGGATTTTGTGCATAACCTAGGAGTTATGGGCAGGGTCATTATGTCACAGCTCCAGCATTTCTTTGCAACAATTGCTGTACAGAGTTCATTATTTCCTCATGGAACAGCAAATATTTCACTCTCTCATATAATTCTTGATGCATACCCTATGATTGTATACTTGGACTATATTATGGAAGTAGGTATACACAGCCTATATTGAAATTTTTGGTGCAATAATAAGGCAAATCTCATTTGTATTTAGAAAATTTCCAATCTAAAATACTGAGGGAAATTTTAATATTTGATATTTTTCATGACACTATGTATATTTCAGAGCTACAAATTTAAGGAAAGTTATTTTCTCAAAAGACCAAATAAAATTAAATCCTTTTTCCTTTTTTCCTTTTGTAGACTCGGAAAATCCTTACTTGACTATCATTAGACTAAAATTAATAGCTCCATTTCTCATCGTCTCCAAAAAGAACAGAGCTCATACCAGACCACTAGAGCAAAGGATTAAAACACAGGCAAATCCTTTTTCACTTTCACCATGGGAGATCTTCTGTTTTCATCACCTTGAAAATAGGCAGCTTTCTGTCTGATCTTATTGAGGAAATGGCAAAAGGATCCTTCACAGTTGAGGAGACTGCTGTGTCCCCTGCCCCTTTGATGAAGAGAAGATGATGCAATACACAATGTTGAGAGGTTGAGACATTTATGTACATGTACCCATAGTGTTACATGTCAATATTAAATGAAAAGAATAACATCTTCTCTTCCCACTTGATGTTCTAAAGATCAAAGTGATAGTATGCTTAGGAGATGATATATTCATTTTAAGTATATGATTCTGTGTTTGCATGTTTTATGAGTATATATTTGAATGTAAAATGAGCACTGAAATTTTATGATTTCTCTCCAAATATTATAAAATGGAAATATTATAAAATGGAATCTTCTGGTCTACATTTCTACTCGCATTCCTGAATCTGCACTCCATTCCCCGGGTCACAGCTCTGCCTGCTTCCTTGGAAGCCTGCTGCCACCCTTACAGCCAAGAGAGATACCCATGCCCCAATCACCTGCCTGCGGGGACCCCCAGCAAGGCCAGCAGCCATGATGCCTGCTCAGTCCCCTCTGTGCTCCATCTTATGGCACACTGCTCTGCGTGTGTCCCTGAGGGCCTGATGCCACCCAGGACAACCAGATGCCTGCTGCCATCAGGAACCACCAGGTATACTTGTAGTCCTAGAGGACTACCAGGCCAACCAACACCAGAAGCAAGCATATGAGTAAAGGTCAGAAAGAGAATACAATCAACAAAAGCCAGGACAATACAGCACCATCATACCTCTCCTACTACAGCTCTTCTACAGCAAGCTGTGGATACCCTAGCACACCTGAAGAGCAATACCTTATCTCTCATCTTATGAAGATGATAGAGGCCTTTAAAGAGGAAATGAATAAATGTAAAGAAATACAGGAAAATACAATCAAGCCAGTGAATGAAATAGATACAGCCGTTCAAGACCTGAAGGTGGAAATGTGTTTATGTTCTTCATGTATGAAATGTGTAGAAATAGTCTAGAGAAAAATATTTATAAACTTCTGAACCAAAAACATATTCTATATGATTTTCTGTTGAAATTTCCCTTTAATTTTGTATTTTCTTGTGGATTCCCTTCAACATATCCAATACCAGAGTCATCATTCCCTTATGATTTTGTCAGGATGTTTGTGACTACTTACACAGGTATATGCTATTCTTTCTCACAAGTGTCATTGATTTATGTATATGTCTGGTTTACAAGCTTTGGCTGAAAGAGTACTGTTTAATATTCAGTAATGGAAAAAGACAAAAAATATGATTAAAACACAGACTCAAATGAGCAGGCACTATGCAGAGCACATAACTCCAAGACTGCAAACTATTATCAGCGCTTTTGTTCCACTGAGTCCACAGAAGTTGGATCTTCAGCACCTCAGAAATAGAGATTGTGACAGTGTATTTAGCACAATGCAGTTATCAGTCACTACAAATGAAGAATTGGATTCAGGACCACTATGAATACTTGAATCTGGGGATGCTCAAGTATCTTATAGAAAATGACAAGAGTATTTGCTTATGACAAATACCCATTGCTTTTAAATCATCAATAAGTTAGTTATGTTAACTAATATAATATAAATGCTATATAGATAGAAACATAACAATAATTGAAGAATGATGGTGACATATGTGCTTATTTGCAACAGACATATGCTTTGCTTTTGTTTTCCAAATAGTTTGGATCAGTGGTTGATTGGATCTACAGTTTGGGAATACACAGGTTTATAGAAGGCTGACTGTATTCCTAACCTACTGAGCCAATGAATTATGCATTCATGTTTTCCCTAAATAAAGCACTTGTATGGAAGTGGAAGGCAGTCTCTCTGAGCAGAAGAGGCTTGCGTTGTAGCCCTTACTTATGATCTTCCAATATAGTAACACATTTTACTTTGTTTACTCTGGTGTATAACAGGGAGTATTATTCTTATGTCACAATATATGTCTATAAAATACAAAATACTCTGCTTATGAAAGTGTAATAACCCTAAGCTATTGCCATGTTTGTTTGTTTTTTTGTCATAAATCACAACACTAATAGTTTGACAACCTAACCTAGTACCTTGACTTGCAAGTCTGGAACACTATTTTCTACATTGGGATTAACAATACCCATCAGTCTTGGCTCTCCTTATATAATCTATGCACTTTCCACTACTGGAGAAAGATGGTATCACTTAAATGGAAGTTTCTACAGACAAGTACTTGGAGTTTAGTGAGAAATTAATCAATAGAATTATTCCCTATAAGACAAAATGCAGAGGTAATTGACAAAAAGTTCATGTATATTACACATAGGTCTTGGAGTAAATATAATTGTTTCAGTTATTGACTTCATAATGCATGGGTCTACTGCTCTACTGCTCATATATATATATATATATATATATATATATATATATATATGTGAATTTCAGTATTCTATTGGATATCCTAGCATGAGAGAAGTTCTCATGACTAATGATGTTCCAAAGTAGTTCATATCTGGGGAAAGCTACTGAACTTGCTAGTGAACATGCCATTGATTGTATGTCAATATTTTTAAACATGTAAACAAATGTAATCTATGCTTTAGAAAAATAAAACATATTTACTTTGATTATTTAAAATAGATGATGAAAGTATGAGCACATCCCTGCAATCAGTGAGAGTTTGGAATAGAAATTTATCTTATTTGTGGTTTTCAGTCTTTAACTCTGCTATTTTTTTCTATAGCCTGTTTTTTTATTTCTTTTATTTTTTTAAATTCTACATATGTCATCCCTTTCTTTACCTTTTAAACCCTCTCTTCTATGTCTCCTTGTTTTCCTTCTTGTATATATATATATATATATATATATATATATATATATATATATATATATACTTTCACAGAGAAGAACACACCAATTGGTAATTCAATACCAAATGTCATCCCTGAAACAAGTAACATTGTGCATTTGTTTTTCTTTAAGTTAGAAATTATGCTTGTTTGTTTACTATATGTGCCTATATCTATATGCATGTTACAACAATGATTTTGAGAAAAAGAAGTCAATGAAGTATGTATGAGAGAATTTGGAGGGAGAAAAGAAGAGAAAATTGTGTAATTATAATCTCAAAAATAAAAGAAATGATTAAACAATGAAATAGATAATACAATAAAATAAAAATAAAATCATGCTTTGTGCTCAACCCTAAGTAGGTCTCCTGTTGGCCACTGTGAGTAGAAAATCCTGTATAGAGGGCACTATCAGGTCCTCGCACCTACTATTTCCTGTGCCTTCTCCTTCGTTGTGATACTTTTCTTCAGACAGAAGTGACTTATTTGATTTCTAGCTGAACAAGCAAGTAATTAAGTAATACCCCCGGGTTGTTTTATTTTCCTGCCTTATCATGAAATAAGAAAGAAATGTCTCCTAGAGGAGAATTACATAAAATGCTGGTAGGTAGCATATGATAGTTTCATTTTGCTTACAAAGAAAAGACTTTCTTTTTCTATAAAACACACAAATTAATTGGAGAACTTTAGGAAACAATTAACTATGTAAGCACTGTGAACACCTATAGGGCATGTTTTACAAGTTAAGTGTGTTTTACAACAAACATGGGGTTAGTAAGATCCTTTCCCCGTTTCATTGTCATCACCATCATGCTTATTTGTGTTGTCTCTCAAATAAAAGCCACCTATTTACCCTAGAAATAGACAAAATTATTGACAAGTTTAAAGATCCTTTATTTTTACACTTCTAACATGTTTTTATACATGCCATTATTAAAGTAAAAAAATAATCAAGACAGAAAGTGAAACATTTCATTATGCATATTGCATGTATCTTGTGTAAAGAATAGTGTTCTGTGTATTATACATGACTCAAGTGTACAATGTAACATTATATAAAAAGTCAGACCTGTGTACAGATGATGCAATCAACTACCCGTGTGTCAAACCAACAGAAATACCAAGCAAACCTTGAAGAATGAAAGAAGTGTTCTAAAACAATGTTGTTATAAATGGTGTGTGAAATCTATAGTTTAATTTTCTTTTTCCTGTTCTCTGAACCTTTGCCATGAAGTTGAAGGAATATCTGAAGTTTAGGAAAAGTATTGTAGAGAAAGCTATCTTTCTTACAATATGATCCCATTATCATATTTAGTTGGCTATAAGAAGTAAATATAAAATTGAATATCACCTTAAAATGATTTACTAAGCTTTAGATTAAACATGAACAATTTTTGTTTGTTAAGGCTATCATTCACTTAGATACTGGGATGTGCATGTTGATTAAGTTTGTTTTAACCTGGAAGCAGGTTGTGATATCAGGGAGACAAAAAATCAAAATATAAAAAAATTCACAGTCAAACAAAGGACATATACTTGGAAATATTTGGAATATAAAAGAATCATGAAAAAGATTAAAATTGAGAGTAACCCTGGTTTTACTGATCATCGTATCCAACAGATAAGCATTAATTAATTCCAAGAGAAGTCTTATTCATTTGTTTAAGTCAATATATAAATTAATTGTATTAACGATAAAATAATAATGTATAGAATCACCGACTTCAATGAACTAAAGGACCAGGTAATTCTAATTTCATGCTATTAAGCCACTCTTAATCATTGCTTACAAACCTGTGTCACTCCACTAACTAGGTTTTATTAGGACATCACTGTAGCAACAAAGATAAAATAAATAAATCCAAATAGTACATTCACTATCATCTACTCAGTGATCAGCATTTAAGGGTTGTATGCCAAGTGATCAATCCAGGAGGGTAATCAAAGAAATGGAAAGTGGATAGTATATGTAAACCACTATGAAATAAAATGCACAAGCTGGATACAAATGTAAAAGGATTCAAACTAATATGCTTTATCAAGCTCCCAGGCCCAAGTGCATGCTGATGTGCTCATTAAAAAGATGGACAGAAAGCTGGGATGTCTGCTCTGTGCAGGGATCATACTTGACTTCCACTTGTGGGGCAAACATTGTGAAAGAAGCACTTGGCTGTTGAGTAAGTAATACGTGGCTTTGGCTAACATTGATTTGGAAGTCTGGCTTGCTTGGAAGTCTGCTGCAGATTTGGGGTCACTTCACATTCATGAATGATATGAGGGCTGTCCGCTGGTGTATGTAGTTATTACTTTTACAAACTCTGGAGTAGATGGATCTCTCTCTCTCTCTCTTTCTCTCTCTCTCTCTCTCTCTCTCTCTCTCTCTCTCTCTCTCTCTCTCTCTCTCTCATAACCTGTGTTCCCTGGCAGAAGAAGAGTGAGATCTCTTACCACTAGCAGTGCTTTCAAGTAGAAAAAGTAGAGTGAGGGTGTAGCTTCAGGTTCTTTTATCTTTAGAGAAACTTCTACACTACATGGCTAGACCAATCCAATGAGGCTCTCCACTGAGGCCTTCCTCTGGTCTTCCAACACACCTTTCTAATCTCTACCATTATTACCCCTAAGGTTGTCTGCTCTGGGATATCTGAGGCAATGAATTTCTTTGGTAAATCTTCAAAAATTTTTTTTTCCTAACAGAAGATACCAATGCCTTTCTGATGTCTTAAAAATAACTTTATTTTTGCTCTGCCTGTTAAATCAATAATACTGTGCAGCTTGGTTACTTATATTGTTAGACTTACATTTTTCTTAAAGTAGGAAGCAGTGTATTCATTACTTTTTTAAATTAATTATTCTATCTATTTACATGCCAAATGTTTCCCCCTCCTTTTCCCTCCTCCCAGAGTTTTTCACTCTATCCCCTCTTCTCTTTACCTCTGAGAGGATGCTCTGCCCCTCCCCCCACCTCTGTCTCACACACCTTCCCTGGGCTTCAAGTCTCTACAGGATTAGGCAAATCTTCTCCCACTATGGCTAGACAAGACAGTCCTATATATGTACCTGGGGCCTCACATCAGCCCTGTATGCTCTTTGGTGGCTTATTCTTTGGGAGCTTCCAGGGGTCCAGGTTAGTTGACACTGTTGGTCTTCCTATGGGGTTGCCATCCCTTTCAGCTCCTTCAATCCTTCCCCTAACTCTTCCATAGAGGACCCCAGTCCAATGGTTGGTTGTGTCTACATCTGTCTCAGTCAGCTGCTGGTACAGCCTCTCAGAGGACAGCCATGCTAAGCTTCTTTGGACAAGCACAGCGTAGTATCAGTAATAGTTCCAGGGTTTGGTGCATGCCCATGAGATGGATCCCAAGTTGGGCTGGACACTGGTCAGCCATTCCTTCAGTCTCTACTCCATTTTTGTCCCTGCATATCCATTGCTTTCAAGAAATACCTGTAATGAAAAATTTGAGAGGGTAGTCTATTTTATAATTTTCATTTCATTTCATTTATATTGCAGTGATTAAAGACCATGACTCAAAATAACCTGGGAAGGAAAGGTTTTTCCATCCTAAAAGGTAATTAGGGCAAGAACTTAAGCCAGGAAAAAGATGGACAGCCAGCAGAAAAAGTTTTAAGCATTTTTTTCCCAACATGAACCATATCTCTTCTGAAAGTTTCTTTATAGGTTTTTGTTGTTCTGTAGCTAAGTAATAATTACACTGTCAATATGATTCTTTTCAAGGTCATCCTCACACTGTGCCAAATGAGAAAGAAAGAGTACTAATATTAGTTTTTATATCATATTTAAGTAGTATAATTCTACTTAAAAGAATAAATAAGCAAAATATATTTTATAAAAACAACAAAATGATTAATATCAAAATGAACATCAAATTATAAACATTTATAAAGATAAATTTTTATCAATTTGACCAAAAATATTGTCATCATTGATAAATCTAAGTACCAAAAACTATGAGGAATTTATGCTGAGTTTTACAAGAGTATTGGCCAGCTTTCCATTAGCATGTCATACTTTCAGGCTACTGATGTAAAAGGTAATGAGGACTTTGCTGAGTTAAATCTTTAGAAGTCTCAGCTCCATTGTCAGTGGTCTAGGTATCATTTAGTGACAGATATGTATGGCATTGTGTGACTACAAAAATCCAGTCACTTCAGGATATATGCAAAACCAACGAAGAAGAAGTAGTTGACCATCCCTCAAACCTCTTCACTGATAAATGCTTAGTGATTAGAAATCCTTTCAGTGACCCTGCATCTGAAAGATTCCTACATCTCAAATAGCCCCAATGGCTGGAGTTCTTTCATACATAGATCTTTGAGGACCATTGCAGTCCCTAATTGTAGGCTAACTTACCCCATGATTTCTTGAGAGTGGAAGAAACCCTAACACATCTTTCATGATGCTCACATCAATGCATTTAAATAAAGCACTCACAACTGATATGAGATTATTTAATTTGCCAATATATAAGTAAAATAACACATTGTAACTGAAAAGGTTTTACGCCTGAGGATGAGAGCGATGTGATATTAAAGCTATTAATACAGATAATAGTATGGACAGATGCAATTGTACTCTTGAAACCACTTGACATATTAAGGTGGAATTTGTAATTAGTAAAAATGTCTACATAAAACTCTTTCATATCATTTATAGTTGAATACAAATAATGATAGAAGATAAAGAATTTGCTTGGTGAATAAAGTGCTTGCTGTGTAGTAAGTTTGAACAGCCTATTCATACCCTATGACAAAGAGTATTAGTGGTGAGTCTGTAATACCAGCACTAGATCCAGTGAGTTTGTGGGACAGCAAGACAAACCAGTCAGAGAGCAGGTTCAGAGAGCAGTCTTGTCTCAAAATGTAAGGAGAGAGCAAAAATAGAAGATATCCAATATTGCCTTCTGGTTTCCAGGACCCCTCCTCAACATCAAAGCCTAATTATAAAGAAACTAATCACTAAAACTATTATTATATATTGAATGGTGATTCTAAAAATCAAGATGAAGACCACAAGGCTTAATTTAAAAGTAAATATAGCTTGCAAATAGGATTATACATCAATAAACTAATATACAAACTTATAATAAATAGAATTTCAAAAGTGTATACAAAAATATTTATTTTAAATTTATTATTGTTCTCTTATAAAAGCAAATAGGTTAGGAATCAATGAAGGTTAATGTACAAAGAATAATTGAAGGCTGGGTGGTGGTGGCGTACGCCTTTAATCCCAGCACTTGGGAGGCTGAGACAGGTGGATTTCTGAGTCTGAGGCCAGCCTGATCTACAGAATGAGTTCCAGGATAGCCAGGGCTATACAGAGAAACCCTGTCTTGAAAAACCAAAAACAAGAAAAAAAAGAAAAAAGCCAACAAACAAAAACAAAAACAAAAAAAATTGAGCTTATGTATACTCTTTTATGATGGAAATAAAAGATACATAAAACCACATTAGTTTACAATGTTAATTTTGTGTACTTTGGTCACTCTAATTTTCAGCATAAGCCTTCTAAGCTGTGAATAATTTTACTAATCTGTATGGATTATCCAGAGATTTTAATTCATTCTAAATAAGTGTGGAAGAATGTTGTTAAACATGAGTAAGGAAGAAACTCATCAACTGTAGATTACTAACTGGTTCTGATGCCGGGAGAGGAGAAAATAAGAGAAGTAGAATAATTAATATGGTCAGTGAGGTAGACTTTTGGATGAATATTTCACTAACTCTGTTGATGATACAGGATGCATTACTTTTGCAAATGTATACTGAGATTTATAAAGGTTTGTCCTTAGAAGAAAAACAATATCAGTACATTTGATGAAAATATAACACTCAAATCAAACAGCAATAAAACTGGAAATTATCAACAAAATAAAACATAGGAAATAATACCAAAATTCTCTCTATCAGGAAATTAAATAATACTTTTTATTGAACAATTTTTTTTTTTTTTTTATAAAAAGTAGACTTATAAGTATAAAAGCCCCTAATCAGGGAGCTAGAGGAGTTAGTATTTCAAAACTGTTCCACCCAAACTAAACTTGTAATGCTCAATTCGAAAATACAGGCAGTATAGGATCCAATCATTTTTGATTATTAGTTCAAATATTCTAAATTAAAAACCAAAAACTGATTTATAGAAAATTGAAGAAAAATCTTGCATCCTCATAAATCATTTTGTAGTATACAACATCAATTTCTCAGCATCAAATAAATGATACAAATGACATCAAATTTATTTCTGTTAATGCTCAAAAATATATGCAGCAGTTAAGACAATATAAAAAATAAATTAATTTGATTTTTAATATATATAATAAAGAGATAAAATTATCTGCAGCTGTGGTAGTTACCTGTTCAAGATTGACATTATATTAAGTCATTTATAATTATGGAAGGAGCTCTCTAGGCCCCGCTCTTGCTCTTTGTTAAAGACCTATTGTTAGATGATAGGTCCAAGGGAGGAATAATCTATGTGTCTGTCAGTCTATCTATCTATCTATCTATCTATCTATCTATCTATCACCTGTTTACTTTTATTTTTCATTCTCTCTCTCTCTGTCTCTCTCTCTCTCTCTCTCTCTCTCTCTCTCTCTCTGAGGATATGGACACTGAACAATGTATCAGTGGCTACCACCATACCCATGCACATATGGAAATCACTAATGGGGATCTAGTGAATACCTTAGTAATGGCTTATATTTCTGTGATTAAATTCCATGATCAAACTCTGAAGAAGTATTTTAATCTAGCAACATGGCTGCTCTGGCAAGGAATCACATCAAAAGACCTTCCAGATCTTTGTGACCTGGCTAGGATATGGACACATCTTTAGTTCTTCTGGCTAGAATATACACATACCCTTAGTGCACACTTTTAAGGTAAAATTAGTTTATAGAAGGAAGCAGCCATGTTTGAAAGTAACTTTCAATTGAGAAGCAAAGTGACAAATCAGACAAGATTGACAGAATGAGTCAGAAATAGATGACATGCCCAACTGTCACAAGAACAGCACAGGAAAGAGAAGCTATTTAAGAGAAGCACAAGGAGAGTGTACTAGGAGGCAGTGCATTGAGGGCAGTGCAGTTCAGTATTGGTCAGCAGAGACAGTTGAAGTGAGAGAATATGAAGGGACCAGAAGATTAGAGCAAATTGCCAAACTTAGTATGAGGCCAAGAAGAACAATTCAGTGAGAAGCTGAGAGAAGCCATTTTAAATCAGTCAGCTTGAAGAGGAATTTTGAGCCAGATACGTGAATTGAATCAGCCAGCCAGAGTTCAGAAAGAACTAGAATTGGAGAGCTTATTTAGCTGTAGCCTCTGAGATGACAGTTATATCTGGAGAATAAAAGTTACTTTTGTAAAACTCAATTTGTGGGGAAAGGTTTTATTTCATCTTACATTTCATAGGGTATAATTCATCATTGGAGGAAGTCAGGGTAGAAAGCAGGACCTAAAGCAGAAATGGAAGAATGACGCCTTTCGGCTTGCTAATTTTGCCTTCTGATACATCCTAGGCTCACCTACCTAGAGGTAATACCATCCACAGTGGATGAATCCTCCAACATCAATCATTAGTCAAGAAAATGCCCTACAGACATGCTTACAGGCTGATCTAATAGAGAACAATTGGTCAGTGATCAGAGAATAAGAGACTCGAGTGCTAAGCAAAAAATGGGGCATCTATATCACAGGACCTCGCCTTTCAGATTCTGGGATCGTCCTGAAAGACAGGACATAAAGGTTTTAAGAGCCAAAGTTAGTAGACATCTGTAACGATGCAGCATTTGCAGGCTGCGACAGGGTAGTTGCATGAGTAATCACCTGGAAATGCATGGACTTGCACATATTCGAACTCCCTGAAATACCAACATACTTGGATAGGAAGTCCCACTCCTCTTAGGGAACCTAGTGGACACTGATGGACACTAGGAAAGGGAGGGTCATTTTTCTTCAGAGATACAGGCAGTGCAAAACTACCCAAGTTCCTGTGATGGTCCTAATAAATGGATTCAGTGAATTTTAAGTTTGATAAACACACACACACACACACACACACACACACACACACACACACACACAAATGGGAGAGAGAGAAAGAGAGAGAGAGGCAGAGAGACAGAGCGATAGAGACACAGAAAGAGAGACAGAGAAACAAAGAGAACATAGAGTTGATGAAGTTGGAGTGGGGTGAGGAGGGAAAAGGAATTCATTGGAGAGGAGGGAATGAGGAATGGGTTAGATCTAACCACATTATATGCATATTTGTATATTATGTAAAGTATTTTTAGTGATACAATCGATATCATTCAAAATTACTGCATGTGATCGATTCTTCCATTCTTATGCTTCAGTCCTAATTTCGTATTGACTGCAAAAATACACGCACACACACAGAGTTAGTAAAAGTAGTATGTGCATAAATCATTTTATTTATCCATCAGAAATGCAACGTGGGCATCAAGAGTTCTGTCTAAAGTTGTCAAAGTTTCCCTACCATTTCTAAAACTCACTTTATATTCATGTCTGAAATTGTCTTAAATAGAGACATACAGTTTCTTTTCGAGTAATTACAGACTTGAAAATTTAAGTTTTGCAGCAGAATAACAGAGACTTTGTTGGATGCCATTATCTTTATACAAAGCTTTCCCCCTAAATATATAGACTAAAAAGTGTAAGAACTTAGAGGCATGACAATAAAACCTGCACATTTGCTAACCTGTAAAGAGAAAATAACTGCGATTTCTCTGTGTGATAATTTTCTGAGCCAATCTGAAATTCTGAAGTGTTTTAGATTCTGAAACTATAACTAGAGCAGACTCTTCGCTTATAATTACATAGCTTTTAAGCTTTTGCTTCAATACCCAGAGTAAAAATTTTATTCACACATCTAATTGCTTATTCCATCTACCTCAGAGAAGTAACATGCTCCCAGTCATGGTCCAGTGGACAGTTTGGCACGTGCTTCCAACAAACCTCACCTTATTCCTGAAGGAACCAGGCTTTCCCTAGGCAGGCAAAAACCTAGTAAGTCAACTGTAGTGTTAATCAATAAAAGTAATCAGCCTTCAAAGCAAATCCTGCCCATTTCAATATGTAACAAGGAGCTGTTCGATGGACTTTAGACACAGTTTAGAGAGTGAACACAGTTGTGGCCCTGAGCTTTCTGCCACTTTACCACAAGAAACATGAGAATTTCAGATGAGAACTGAGTTAAAAGAGATTCTCTGAGAGTCTGCCCACTGGTAACTAGGAAAGGAACACGGGGGGGGGGGGGAAGAAGCTGTTTCCATGTACCACATGATATCCCCAATAGCCCCATTTATAATTTAGATGTGACTTTGTATGTAAAATCATTTTCCAAGTTACTCTGTTGAGTAACTTTTGCACCCTTAATCAAATTGATTTAATTACATATATGTTTATTTTCTTTAACACATTTGTGTGGCTGAATTGTTCATTGCATGCTTTGCTGACATAGGCTTTAAATTAATGAAGGAAACTTTAATAAGTATATATTATTTTTTACCGATTCTAATTCTTTTATAATAATACAAAGATTGAAACTAAATTCTGAAAACAAAATGAATGTGCTCACTAGTTGTATGTCAACTTACACAGCTGGAGTTATTTGAAAGGACGGAGCCTCAGTTGAGAGATGCCAGCAGTCATGAGGAGCAAACAGTAAGCCGCACCCCTCGAGGCCTCTGATTAGCTCCTGGCCCCAGGTTCCTGCCATGTTTGAGTTCCTGCCTCAGCTTCCCCCCTGAACTGTGACTTGGGACATGTTAGCCAAATAAACTGTTTTTTCCCCCAAGTTGCTTTTGGTCATAGTGTGTCATCATTGCAATAATAACCCTAACTAAAATGAGTTTCCTCAATTCCAATCAATATGTTCAGCAGTAACTTATAATCTTAGAACTCCACGAAATTCATGAATATTTGTGGTTATTTCCAAATATTTTAAATTATATTCAGATTTTTAAAATATTAAATGAAACACAAAAATTCATTACATCTGATATCACTGTCAGTAACATTAATAATTAATTATTGATAATTATTATAATAGTAATGTAATTTTCATATAATATAACAGTAACAATGAATAACATTTAGTCATTGTTGTGCAATAAATAAAAATTTTCTGACGTCGAGTCTTGTTTATAGGGCAAATTTGTAATCAATTTAGAAATAGCTCACATTTAAGAAACAGTATAAAATTCTAAACTAGAATATTTTTTTGTGTGAAATTTCTCATGTCTGGGTTTTATCTTAAGGATTTATAACCCCAGGATGGCCTGTCGGGCATCAATGGGAGGAGAAGCCCTTGGTCCTGTGAAGGCTCTATGCCCCAGCGTAGGGGAATGCCAGGGCCAGGAAGTGGGGGTGGGTGGGTTGATGAGCAGGGGGAAGAGGTGTGGGAGAGGCAGGGTGATAGGGGATAACATTTGAAATGTAAATAAAGAAAATATCTCTTTACAAAAAGGATTTATAACCTATAGATAATATAAAACAATTGTTAAAGAATAAAGTACCTAACTGTACAGCAATTAATTGGGTAACAGATCTCAACTACAATGAAGTTTGGCGATGGGGATCCACATACATTATTAGCTGCTTGAGCAGCAGACTGAAGTCGCGGGCATTGGGAGAAACAACAGGAAAGTTGTCATGCATGACTAGTTGGCGCACTAGAGAGCCAAGGTAACATAGCTTACTGGCTAGGACCTATCATTGGCCTTGATTTGGATTAACTGCATCACGATTACAGTAATTAACTCGACCCTAAATTACAATAGGAATCCTAAGGGCAAAGTAACGAAGGTGGTCTGTCATTTAAAACCGTATAGTGGGCAAAACTGAGGAATATTTCAAAGTTAATTATGTTATTGTAGTATTTCTTAAGTAAAAAATTGACTCTGAATTCTAACTTTTTGTAATCAAAGGAAAAATAGAAATAATATCATGTGTGAGTTTTAGCCTTAATCTCCGTCAGGCATTTGCATTTCTTAAATAAGTCCTAAGGCCATTGGTTGGTATTTGACCACAACCTATGACTGATTTTGTCAAGTCCTTCTTGATGACAATATTCACTTTCATCTGTTGTATTCTGTTGGTGAGGCTTGCCTCGGAGGTTCCTGATTTCCATTCCCTGTTAGACCTCACTTTGGCTTTTTTTTTAACTGATTTTATTTCCACAATCAGGTTTTGATGAGTTTTCTACACTCCATCCCACTGCACTTTCATAGATTTTATTAACGTATTTATTTTATAACTTAAGGTGCTTGCTTCTATTAATAATAGCTATTTTGAAGTCCTTTTCTGTACCTTAATTATAGTGAGTTTCTCAGCTTCCCCCCCCCCCATAGTAGGGCTGCCCCTGTCTAGTGAAGACATACTATCCTAGTTGCTATTTATTGTGTTTTTATGCTGATGCTTGACATCTGAGTTCTGGAAGACTCTAATTCTAGGTGCTGGTATCTGGTCTGGTCTTGTCTTTCTTGACTGGGCTTTCTATTCCTTGGTTTCTGTTGCCCTCTTTGGAGCTTAGGCGTATGTGTTCATTGTGGAGTGGACTTCTGAGTCTAGATATTGGGAGCTAGCATGCAGGAAGGTATATGGGCTATGCAGCCAGGGTGCTATGAGGGTCCATGGGAGAGCTAAGATTCATTGCCAGGAGAATCTGACTCTGTGGATTAGGACGCACAACAATATGAACTAACTAGTACCCTCAGAGCTCCCAGGGACCCAACCACCAACCAAGGACTATACATGGTGGGACTGATTGCTCTGGCAGCATGCGTATAGTAGAGGACTGCAAATTCGATCATCAATAGGAGGAGAGGCCCTTGGTCCTGTGAAGGTTCCATGTCCCAGTGTAGGGGAATGCCAGGGCCAATAAGTGGGAGAGGGTGGGGTGGAAGGCATGGAGGGGGGGAGGCAACAGGGATTTGTTCTTGTTGTTTTTGTTTGGTTTTTGGAGGGGAAACTGGGAAAGGAGAAATTTACATGTAAATAAAGAAAAATACTTAATTAAAAAAAATGAAATGTAAATAAATAAGACATCCAAATTGAAAAAAGAAAAAAAAAGGTTCATTGCCAGGAGAATCTGACTCTGTGGATGCTGGCTTTCTTGTAGTAGAGAATACCTGGGGATGTTGGCCTGTGAGATAAAAGGATGGGATGAGGAAGGAAAGCTGTGGGAGATCTAGTGAGTCCTTTTGAAATGGGAACTGGGAGGGAGAGGGCAAGTCAGGTGGTCTGCTACCAAGCTGGGATGGGAATTTGGAATTGGAGAATGGGAAGGAGAGTGAAAACTGCTTACTAGGTCAGTGGGTTTCCAGAGAGAGATTGCCTCTGTGTGTGTGTGTGTGTGTGTGTGTGTGTGTGTGTGTGTGTGTGTGTGTGTGTGTGACAAAATATGCCCTGCTTTCCAGGGCATTCCGATCATCTACAGTTTTCTCCTGCCGTGTGGTGCCACAGACTGCAGTACAGCAGTACATTTTTCTCCCCAGGCAGCAAGCCCTAAAATGTTCAGTGTTTAGGAAGGCCAGCTTAACTGTTTCTAGGACATTGCTGTTCCAACCACAGCTTTTTGTGAGGCGAACTGTTGCCAGACCTACAGGCTTTCGGTTCCTAAATCAATACAGAATATATGTCAGTCTTCAGCAGCCACTACAGTTCCTGATTTCTGTTAAATTGCAAAGCTGGATTCTAAGGCGCTTAGGTGGACAGGGAAATAGATTTTTTTTTTTTCAAACACTTGCCTCTGACTTCAGACAGTGATGATGCTATTTGGGTCATAGTGTAGATTTGCTTTTAGCTTTCCATATTTCTCCTTACTGATTTCCATAATGACTGCTTATGTTCACAACCCCACAGAGAATGAGGGTTACCTCTTCCCACCACCCCAACCCGCATTTGTTATTAGGTGCTTGCTGATTGGTGTCATTCTGATTAGTATGAGATTAAATTGATTAAATTTCAAAGTTATTTTGATTTACATTTCCCTAATTTCCAGGAATGCTGAACATTTCTGGAGATATTCCTTAGCGCTATTTTTTTTTTTTTGAGTGGGTCTGTTGAGTGTGTGTGTCCGTTCTCTGACCTCTTTCAATATAATGGATATTAAGCTTCTATAGAGGTATAATTGATATTCTCTCTAATTCTGTGGGCTTCCTCTTCCCCTAGTTGACTGTTGTTCTTTGGTTGTTTTTGTTTTGTTTTGTTTTTTAGCAGTGTGCAAGCTTTTTAGTTTCATGAGATCTTACTTGGGAGTGGCTGGCCATAGTCCATTGGTCCATTGGCAATGGATTCTTATTCAGAAAGCCCTTTCCAACACCTAAATCTCTCTCTCTGTGTGTCTCTCTGTCTTTCTCTGTCTCTATCTCTCTTTTTTCCTAGCAGTTTCAGTGTTTCAGATTCAGGTTTTTGATATATATGTATCTTACTTACATATATATATATACATATATACATATATATACATATATATGGAGAGAGAGAGAAAGAGAGAGAGAGAGAGAGAGAGAGAGAGAGAGAGAGAGAGAGAGAGAGAGAGAGAGATTGTGCAAGGTAAGAAGTAAAGGTCTAATTTTATCCCACTGAATGTGGACATCCAGTTACTGCAGCACTTTTTGTTTAGGATGCCTTTGAAAGGACAACATATGGCCAATTGTCTCCATGTAAAAACCCCCTTTGTTTCCACTTAAGGACCAGGCCTGATTTTGGATAAAAAGGACATAAGGTACCAGCTCCAGGAACAGACCCTAAGTCCAAGAAACTAGGCTATAAGACAGCAGCTCCAGGGACAGACCATAAAATCCAGAACAAGATGTTGAGGGAAATATTAAAAAGTCATCCCGCCATCTCTCTCGCCCCGCCGGTCCATGTTCCCGCTCTAGTACCGGTACTGGGGGGGCCACAACACTATGGGTCCTGCTCAGCATGTTTTCACTGATGAGCTACTCTCTCTCTCCCAGCTAGTGAGTTCATCTAGGTTCCATGCAATGCTCCACATACCCCATGATCAGCCATCTCAATGTCTAGTTACCTAGTAGAAACATGACTCTTAAAGCTTAATTATCCAGTCAGATTTATGTAACATTAAGATCACAATTTCAGAGCCAATTGATAAAGATAAAGCTTTAACCCAGTTATTCTAACTTTTTGAAAATCATAGCTACTTGTGGCTGTTTAAAACTATGTGGGATCAGGATCATCTTCCTGTTCGTCTGCCTCCATGTTGGCTTCTCCTTTCCTGCTACCCCTCTATCTGTTCCCCCAAACTCCTAGCTCTGCCTCCTTTTTCCTGTCCAATCACAGGCCTGCCACTGCCCTAATGTGATCGGACAGAGAAAATCCTGCAACAACAAGATCATAAAACTCCCTCCTGAAGATAACCACAAAAGTGGGGAGCTATCTTATCTCTGAATGGGCCACCTGGCTGGACAGCCCGATTCCATCATTTGGTTAAAAATTCATGACATACGGATGCAGACCACTGATCATCTGTGAGCCCCTAGCACCCACCAATGAAATTTTAGATTACATCATCCTTCTAGACAGTTCTCCAGTTCCGTATAAGAAGGCTTTGCATGCCTTTGTCTGGGTCACCATTTTAGAGAGTGGTTGATTCCTGCCTGCTGGATGGTACAAAATATTCACTCTTTGTTTTTGCATATTATCTGAGTCTGGGGTCTTCATTCTGCAATTTTTGGAGTCTTATACTTTTTTTTTCTAATTTATGTTTTTGGAGTCTATGTCAAATATTAAGTGGATGAAGATAATGTGTGCTTATGCTTGGGTCTCCACTTTTGTTTCTTTGGCCAACTCCATGCCTGCTTTTGTGCCAATATCACATTGTTTTTATAATCTTGGTTCTCTATTATATCTTAAGGTCTGAAATGGTAGCACTGTTATTTTATATTATTAGCTCAGGATGTGTTTGGTTTTCTAGGGCTTTTGTGGTTCCATATGAATTTTAGTATTAGTTATTCTTTTATTGTAAAGAATGAGATGAGGATCTTGATGGTGTTGTGTTGAATCTGTAAAGAGCTTTAGGTTGAAAGGTCATTTTTACAAAGTTACTTCAACCTGTCTGTGAGCATAAGATGTCTTTCCATTTCCAGGTTTCTCAGTCTTGTTCTTCAGAGAATTCAAGTTCTTAGTGTAGACTTACTCCTGTGTGCTGCATTTTCTTGGAGGCTATTGTGAATCAAGTGTGTCCGTGACTGTCTACATGTTTGTCTTTAATGTATAGAAAAGATATTGATTTGTGCAAATTGATTCTGTATCCTGAAACACTGCTGAATTTAATTTTTCTAGACTTTTTTGTTAGAAATTTTGAGGTCTCTAAGCATAGCGCCATGTCATCTGATAATAGGGTTAGACTGATTCTTTTCCTTACTGCATCTTTAACTTTATTTTTTTGTCTTACTGTTCCAGCTGGTACTTTGAGCATGATGTTGAAAATGGATGGGAACAGTGGACATCTCTGTCTAGTTTTCAACTACAGTAAGATTGCCTCAAGCTTTTTGCCATTTTATATTACATTGGGAGTCAGTTTCTATTAGTTTTTATTATTTTGAAGGATGTCCTTTCTCACCCTGCATATTGTGAGACTTTAATCATGAAGGCATGCTGAATTTTGACACAGCATCTTTATGTTTCTATTGCGATGACCATGTGATTTTATGTTTGAATCCATTTATGTGGTTTTAAAATGTACTGACTTATGTAATATTTTCAACTATCTCTACATTTCAGGGAGAAAACCAGCTTGGTCATGGTTTAATAATTTGTTTTTCATGTGTGTCTATACTCTGTTTTCAAGTGTTTAATGGACTATTTTTCCCTATACTTATTAGGGATATTGGGCTGTAGCTTTCTTTGTTTAATGTTTTGTTATCTCATTTAAGTATTAGAGCAATAATGGTTTTGATTTTTTTATCCGTCTGTTCTTATTTTACGAATAGTGTAAGAAAGACTGATTATAGATATTTGAATATCTGATAGATTTCTGCTATGAATCCATGTATTTCCTCAACTTCTTTTTAGCTATAAGGCTTTTCTCTGCTATCTCAATTTCTTTTCTTGGCTCTACTTAAATTGTTGACTTTTTCTTGGTTCAATGTTGGTGGCTTGGCTGACTCTAGAAAATTATCAATTTGTTTTAGATTTTCCAGCCTCATGGAATACAGGTTTTTAAAATATTCCCTCAAAATAGCCTGAATTTCTTTGGTGTCTAATGCAATGTTTTACTGTTCATATCTGACTTTGTTAATATGGGTCATCTCTTTCTTTCTTTTGGTAAACTGTGATAAAGATTGCTCAATTTTGTTTACCTTCTCAAAGAGCCAGCTCTTACATTTGTGGATTCTTTGTATTATTTCTTGTTTCCATTTCATTTGTTTCATTGTTTCTTTCTATATACTGGGTTTGCCTTTGGTGTGTTCTTGTTTAGCTACCTTTTTGAGTTCCATCCAATCTCTTTATTTTACTCTTTCTTAATTTTTAATATAATCACTTTGGGCTATAAATTTCTGTCATATGTGTTCCCAATATGTCTCAGAAGTTTTATTGTGTTATGTTTTCATTTCATTTATTTCTAGCAAGTATGTTTTTCTTTCTTGTATTTTTTCTTTCCCTAGTCATTATTTATCTTAATGAGCTATTTAAACTCTGTGAATTTGTAGGTTTACTAAAGGTTATTTGCTGTTATTTTTCTGCTTTATTTCATTGGGGACAGATAGGATAAAAAGAGGGATTTTAATCTTTTTTTTTTTTTTTTTAATTTGTAAAGATTAGTTTTGTGTCCCAGAATATGCTCTGTCCTAGAAAAGCCTCCATGTGCTAATAAATGGAATGTGTACTCTTTAGTGTCTGAACAGAATATTAGGTAGTTATTAGTTAAGTTTATATGATGTATGGTATAATTTAATATTGATATCTATCTGTTTATTTTTATCCAGGTGACCTCTCTGTAGGAATAAGTGGGGTATTGAGGTCACCAACAGCTAATGGGCTAATGTTATTCTGTGTCTTTAGTTGTAGTAATAGATTTTTTTCTGACATTGTATGCACCTGAGTTTGGTATATGTATGCTTGTGAGAATGACGCCTTCTTGGTGAACTGTTCCCTTGATTCAAATAAAGTGTCCCTGTTTATTTTTCTGATAACTTTTGAAGTCTATTTCATCAGGTATTACAAAAGTGCTTGCTTTCCGGTCTCATTTGACTGGAGCACTTTTACCCATCCTTGTACAATAAGACAGTATTTATTTCAGAATAAAATGTGTTTCTTTTAAGCAGCTTAGATATGAATTTTCTTTTTTCTTGACACTTAGGTATATCCAAAAGTAGATGGTTGTGTCGATTCTTCAGAAATCTTAGAGTACCCAACAGAAACGTGATTTCTAGGAAGTGATTTCTGGTGTAAAAACAGTACCATCCTATCACTGAGTCAATATATAAATTATTTTGGGACATTCTCTCCAGAGCTGATGATAAAATTAAAAAGAAAATTAGTAGAACTGTGAAAGGGGAATCATGTTTCTATTTTATTCTAGAATATAAAAGTCATAAACAAAGTTTACTATTAATCTAGGAGTTGGTAACTAACTTTATCCACTTTTAACACAATGTTCTTGCATTTGCCAAATGGACATTTCCACAAGTGAAGATTTGCTTGCATTTTAGAACAAAGGATAGCAATATGCATTAATAACAGAAATGTAAAATCTTTTACTTTAGCAAGCTACATGTAAGATATTCATTGCTCAGTGTAGCTCATGTAGAGAAAAAGAATAGACATATCCATTTGGAAGTTCTGCACCCTGGAACACAATTCTAAAATAAAAGGGAATGACATTACAGGAATTCAAGTCATTTTGACAGAGAGCAGTAAAAGAGGAAATGTCTAAGTAACAGAAAGCAGTTAAAATCTTCCTTAGAGAACTATAACTTCCATGGCAGGCACTTAAAAGAGAGATAATAATTTGTGTAGAAAGTGAGTTTGGCAGAGCTGTGGGAATAATATATCTTTTCAATCTCAAATATTATCTCCTTTTTGATGCCGAGTCTTTCTTACAATATTAACTGTTCATATTATTTTTTCTCCCTGACCTTGACTACCCTGTGGGAAATTATGAGCCTCATCTTCCTATGTCTTGAATGGTAGGGTAATTTATCTTGTAGGGATGTCACTGTAAAAAATGTCTTCTTTATTACTTAAAAGCTAAGTCATCGGGGGAAAAAAACCCTAATACCACATTAGGAAGATGTGAAATCAATTGAAAGCATGAGTAATTTTAGGAGGCAGAATACTTTAGAACATAGTAAGGTTGACTATTGTCTGTCTCCTTGCAGTGGGAGTTTTGAGGGCAAACGCAGAGAGGTCTATAAGGTAAATCTTGAGCTGAACATTGATTTCCCCTCCTGCAATACACTTACTCGTATAATTGGGTACAGACACAACACGCAGCCTCATCACATTAAGCTCGCCATGTGGCCATTGACCACTTACTTTTCCATTAGATTTTGAGACCTGAATGGTTTACTGCATACTCTGTAGGCACTTGTTTTTCTTAACGATAACCTCTGGGAGTTTTTCTTTCCCCTACTATGCTGGTTGACTGTTAAGTAACTTGTTCTTAAGTCAATAAATAAGTTCTTGATACTTCAGTTTTTTGTCTTTATACATAAAATATCTTGGGGCTTACCTTTCTGTATGAGAAGAATCAATCTGATCCCCAGAGTAAATCTTAAACCTCAGTGCTTTTTTGTTGTTGTTGCTGTTGTTGTTCTGTAACATTGGTTCTAAGATACTAGGGTGGTGAGCACCAATCTTGAGTTCATATGGATGCATAATCTTTGCAAATGTTTAAAAATGAAACTATTTTTTATTATTACTCTTTAATAAGATTTCTCAGGGTATGTACTCTTAGACTGTGTACAACTCTTCTTTGACAATGGCAAATTGAGTGTAATAATGAATTCCTGAGTAGTATCTACAAAAATAGAAACCAATTAGGCATTTGGATTTTCATGATTTAAGTTTATTACTAAAGACCAGAAAACTCAAGCCCATATAAGTTGGTTTACATACCAGAAATCCCAACCTGATTAGCTATAAAATTAGGAACAGGATTGAGTTCTCCTAACCTCAAGCTAAGACTGGCTTTGCGAATGTGCAACTTTAATTATTAGTCTTGATCTTTTATCATTGCAAAATTTTATTTTATAGCATATTTGTATTGCACATAGTGGTGGGATCTTGCAGACATTTTAATGTATGTATATTATGTACTTACTTTAGCTTATCTTGAGCCGGCCTTCCCATTGACCCACTTTGGTCTCACATACAGTTTCACTTCTACCCTCACGACATACATACATACATATATACATACATACATACATACATACATACATACATACAAGAATTTATATGTGTATCTAAAAACTAGGACTAATAAATGTAAATATGATCTTTGTTGTTCTCTATCTTCTAAAATCTGTATGTCCATTTCATGTCCATTTATTGATCTAAGTGTTTGATTTCCTGGTACTTAGGTTTTGTAGTTTGGGCTCTACTCCAGATATACTCGGTTAGATATGTAGTTATCAAAGACTGCCTCCTCAAGTGAAGGCTCTTTTGTCCTATCTTATCTGTCCCTTAGTCCTTTTCTATGCAAAATCTTTCACAGTTCATGCCATTCCATTACCCCATCTGACATTAATTTCTGAACTTCTAGAGTATTGTCAACAAATATCCATTTATGCCTATTTCTTTAAATGTTTTCCCCTATTTTTTTCTTAAGTAATTTCAGAATTTCACATCTTGCATTCAGGTCTTTGACCCATTTGGAGTTCTTTTGCACAGGATGAGAGAGTGAGGGATCAGAAACTAGTTTCTTTCTTCTGTATCTTTATAAAGTACAATAGTCTAATTTAGAGTATAATAATTCATAGTATAATCATCTAATAATTCAGAGTATGTTGTAATTTATACTCTAGACCTAACTAACGGTTGTATGAAAAACTTTTCCTGCGTGCGCGCGCGCACACACACACACACACACACACACACACACACACAGACACACACAGACACACACAACTAACCCCAGAGATAGAGCCCATGAGAGAACAAAATAATTGTACCAAAGTCCAGCTTTTCAGATTAATGAGATTATTTGTAGCAGTAGGGTTGACTCAAAATTATGTGCTTATGTGCATCACTAAAAACCCATGCCGGTATGGGTGACATGGCATGGGTGACACCTCTTGAGAGGTGGATCTCCTGACTTCTTTCACAACTTGCAGGCAGTTGTACAGGTCCATAAGTCTCCTCTTAAAAACATCTGGCAAAGCCGGGCAGTGGTGGCGTACACCTTTAATCGCAGCACTTGGCAGGCAGAGGCAGGCAGATTTCTGAGTTCGAGGCCAGCCTGTTCTACAGAGTGAGTTCCAGGACAGCCAGGGCTGCACAGAGAAACCCTGTCTCGAAGAAAAAACCAAACAAATAAAAAACGTCAGGCAAGAGTCGCCTTTCCAGAAGCTGCTTTCTGCAGAGAGTTCCCTCTTGAATCTTGCACAAGTTTAGCAGGTTTCACGTGAAGTTTGTTTTTCTTGAGAGGCGCATATACCTCCCATTTCTTTCCAGGAAGGAAGTTTCAATTAGGAAGAAATTGTTATATGACACCAACAAAAGCAAAGTGAGAAACAGTAAGATGTACACTGAATAATATGGTTGCTCTTTAAGTTTTAAGTTGCCTTAAAGTATAAACCTTTCTTATTTGCATGCAATTCTTTTTCATAATTACAATCCCCCCCACTTCTAACAAGTCTTTTTCTCCTACCAAGAAACTTTAGAAATTAGAAAATTTCAAGTTAAAACCGTAAAATTACATGTGAAAAAGATACATTTTCACATCATAAGATATTGTAGGCATTTGTTTGTTTAATTGACCATATATTTATTTAAAATGTAGACTGTGCTAAAAGACTAATGACACATTTCTGCATGTTCTACAATTGGTCTTTTGAATTCTCTAACCCTATTTGACAAAATTATTATTATAGCATTTTCTGTTCATATAAATAATTTGGAAGTGGCATTGAGTTTGAAGCTTAAATTTCAGGTTTGGTCAAGCTTTTAAACAGACATATGGTTTCACTTAGTAAAATGATTTCAAATCAGTATTTAATAACTGCTGCATGATTCAGTAAATTATACCATTAAATGATCAAACTGAATGCAAGAAATTTTTAAATAAGTGTTGTTACTTAGAATTCATCCAAATGGGCGTATGTCTTAATAGCAGAACTTGAATATGAGCAGTATTCTAAGTTTATGAAGATACAATAAATAGAATAAGAAAAATATATAAAATATTTCAGGTAGAAAATATGGGAAGTAGTCCACATTTTTGGAGATATTTGTAAAAACAAAATAAGAGAAATTTTGTTAAAATTCTAAGTTGATTGTTCATGGAATTTGGTGATTTGCTGGCTTTATTTATCTTTTTATTCATTATCCATTCTATTGAAATGAACATAATGTTTAAATGAATAATGAAAAAAGGAAAAGTTTATAAAATTCAAGTTATATTTTGCTTCAATTTATGATTAGTGACTATTTGGTATATTTGGTGTTTGCTAAAGTAAAAATTAAATTATAATTGATAATAATTTCATATTTGTAAAGGGAGAAGAAATGAAAGAAAAAGATAGCTGTCTAAAATTCAGCAAAAGATACAGTTTAAAAGGGGAATATTTACCATAATGAGAAGTTATTTTGTTGATGCTTTTACTCAAGAAAGACATTGTTAAATTAAAAAATATTGCTATGATAACCTGTGATGTTAGCAGAAAATAAGAACATAATTTTTATTAACAGTATTAAGATTATGAAAGTTTTCTGAGTGGGGAGAGGTGACAGGCATAAAGAATGTCTTTTGAAAGATATATCAAAAGCTGTATCTTCAAAAGGTTCTGTGCAAGCCAAAACATCATCTTAGAGGGTTTCAAAGAACTAAGATGAAATGTGATAAAATGGAAATCTAATGGATCAAATTAAGAAATTGCTGTTAATATCAGATATCACACCCATTATGGTGACTTTGAAAATCCATCTCTGCACCTGATAGGCCGTGTGAAATGTGACTTAGGCCTGTTTATCTGTAATTAGATTGGTAGGCTTACAAAATGGGGTTAGAAATTGCTCTTGTATCTATGAACATGACTTGTAATTTCATATCGAATTTTTTCAACCAAATTACTTTTGAAATTGACAGCTCATTTTCAGCTTATGGCCCATAAAAAATCATCTATCAAGTTAGTGACATTGAAATCTTGTTCCAAAAATTCTATAAGGTTGTATTGAGTAAAGATATTTTCTTTGTAAACATAAGATGTCATAATTTTTAAAACGGAATTCTACCTCTTTGAGACAATTTCTAAATAAGAGTCTTAAAGGAAAAGTGGATAGCAAGATACAGGCTGTTCGTCTGTGTTAAAGTAAGGGAGGAAATGGAACTAACTCATGAGAGCGATATGAGTATCAACTCCCTTAAATTCCATGCAGGAGAAAGGGACTTATCCATTTAGCAGGATGAGTGGTCTAAAAATCCTACTAATTTCATTATCATCTTCATCATCATCATCATTAATCACTTTATTCATTTACATTTCAAATGATATCCCCCTTTCCAGTTACCCCTCATATTAATTTCTTAACAAATCTGTTTTGTGGAGGATCACTTCTGAAAGGCAGGTAAAAGGCCACATAGAGATGAGCCTGGAATCTGCTGTAACAAGACGCTTGATATTGCCATTCGCTGTCTCCACTGTTACCTCCATCACTTATATTCTGGAATTGAGATGGGAGATTGGAACAGAAAATAATGATAATAATAATAATAATAATAATAATAATAATAATAATAATAATTTAAAGTGATTTCTCTGAAACATTTTCTTTGACAGGCTGGTAACAAAAATATATGATTCTTTTCTTCCAAAACTCTTGGGAAGTTTTTGAATGACTCATTTATTTCTCCATGTAATTGGCAGTTTGGTTGTTACCTACAGACTTTCCAGAATGTCATATCCACTCCTTTATCTTAACTTGTTAATGTTTATATGGGTTATTTTTTTAATTTCATTATTTTAGGTTAACTTACTAATTTTACTGTTTTACATTTCATCTAGGATTACCTTTTACCGAATCTCTATTCTATCATCCACCGTAAGAAAGTTATTTAGGTACTTACCCTAGACTCTACATTTACATCCATTCATCATTGATTCCATTTTCACTTTTATTGCCATCTGCGGTTTTAATTTATTAATTTCATTTGTTGGCTAACTGATTACTTTCTCACTAGTAAAATTATGTTTTTGTGTATGGTCATTCCGAGAATTGCTACATAAATACTTAAAACCATCTGACATCTCCCCAACACCTTAAACTAGGCAATATATAGTGTATAAAATGTTATAGCATATAGCCAGCTCTTCTCTATTATCCCTCATGTTGTTGCATGTATCTTATATGTTCTACAATATTCACTGAGTATATGGTTTGTCTTGCAGGTCTACTGTTACCTTTGTATTAAAATTAAAGCATTCTTTTGTTTGCACATATATGTTGTTTTGGCAACTTACAAATCATTTCTATCTTATTATTCTTATCAATCTTTATAATAGCATAAAATATAATCTATATTAGGTAAGCAAACATTGAGTCCCTTTATTCTTTCAGGAGAATTCCTGTTCCTTTCACTACTGGTGGGTAGAATTTTGTTCTGAAAACGTGTTTCTATAAATGGTTAATGGCAAACAGTTTTACATACTGTCTGTACTGCTTGTTTTGTTGTAAATGTGGAGATGATAACCTACTTATGTCTCCAGGTTTTCCTGCTGAAATCAAAAGTATAACTAAGTTAAAATAAATTTAAAATAAAGATGAGAAAAAATGATATGATAATTGTGATAGACTACTCTAAACACTATTACTTTGGGAATGAAACTCTTGGTGGGCCATTTGTCTACTTGCCAAAAATGCTGATTCTGTGAACATACAAACACACACACACACACACACACACACACACACACACACACAGAGAGAGAGAGAGACAGAGACAGAGAGACAGAGAGAGACAGAGAGGCAGAGAGAGAGAGAGAGAGAGAGAGAGAGAGAGAGAGAGAGAGAGAGAGAGAGAGGGGGAGGGAGAGGGAGAGGAAGAGAGAGACAGATACAGAGAGAGACAGAGACAGAGACAGAGGGAGACACACAGAGAGAGGGTTCACATGGACATGAACATCAATAAATAGGCTTCAAACAGATCTGCATACACACAAGTATCACACATATATGCACACACAGGCTTCACACACATACATGTTTGGATGCTTCAACACACACAGGCTTCACATTCATATGCACACATGTACAGGCATACATCTATATGCATCTGTGCCCACATGTACTAGTTTTCTGTCATTTCTTTTTTTTTAATTTTTATTACTTAAAAAAGTTGCATATTTATTTTGCTTTCTGACTCTGTGCTTGTGCCTTCAACACTTTCACGACAATTTTCTGCTCCTCAATAAGGAAAGCCCGCTTGATCCTGTCACGGACACACTTGGCACACATGGAACCACCCTAGGCCTTGCTGATATGCTTCTTCATCTTAGCCGATCTCCTAAGGCCTTTGGGTCTCACAGCACGAACCTCTCGCGCAGTCTGCCTGGGCACACGCTACATGGGGATTTAAGTGCTTTCCCAACCTTCTTGGTGTAAAGGTAAACAATCCTGTTGCCAGGGGTTCGAGACAGCCTAGTTTTGTTAGAGGTTGTATTGTAGGAAAGCCTACGACGGTATGTCCAATGCTGGCCCATTCTGAGTGCCTCTAAGCACCGTCCCCAGAGAGGAAAGAGAGTTTTCTGTCATTTCTGTAAGGCATTTTTATAATGCCTACCAGCTCTCTGGCAAGTGAAAATGACTAATTTTGAAAAGAAATGAGACTCCCGTGGTCAATAACTGAGAACTGGTTTCCGAAAAATGTTGGACTTAATGTTTTGGGGATTGTATGTTGGCATGCTGCTCAGTTTGGCCACAGATTTGACATTCTTCAGCCTCAGTCTGGCACTTGAGTGCATGATGCTACTCACAGAATATATCTGACAAATGTATTAAGGAAACCACTGCCCTTGATCAGGGATGAATTCTTAAAAGTTGTTTGACAGCACTGCCTCAAGAAATCTAGGTTCCTGAGGCCAGCCTGATCTACAGAGTGAGTTCCAGGACAGCCAAGGCTACACATAGAAACTGTGCCCCCCCCCAAAAAAAAAGAAAAGAAAAGAAAAAAAAAAGAAATCTAGGTTCCATATCCACACTTAACGAACAAATTAGCTTTGCTTTTTCATGTCAGTGAAGTTGTATTTAATAACAATGTCTCACTGGGACAGATAATTGAGCTTAACTAAAGTTCTAAACGGGAGAGATAAGGCCTTATCACCGAGACCACAGAGACTGTCTTTCATAACCAAAGATACTCTGTGAAATCTAGACCTAAACATCTTGACTCAAAGGCCTTTGTTTTCTGTTTTAAGCTTTAATAACTCCTTACTGAAGGCAGAGACTGACTTTCATCATTTTAAATTATAATCATAAAGAGAGGGATCTTTATATAAATCATTAAACCTCTTCAAAGTGTTACTTGAGAGTAAATGTTCTCTGTTTGCTTATGGTAATGAAGATGATGAAGATGAGATCAATTATATAGAAAGGGGTAGGTTTTTTTTCCCCAGAAATTAGACAGAAAATGAGGTTGGGGTCCAAGTATCAGAGATATGAAAAACACTTTACCTAAAAATCGAAAGTGATGTCATTCATTCAGATTCAGATTCATGCCACCCTTAGTGATG
>JADRCD010188170.1:0-33415 GCA_019843815.1 Montemys delectorum
ACAAAAGTAGATGTGGCTGTTCAGTGGACCAGCCAGGCTTTGGAAACCTATGTCAAGTGCTATGCCACCTGCCTGCCTCAGAGAGGCCCAGACCCCTGGGCAGGCACGGAAGTGGCTTTAGGCTGTGTCACAGGGTCAGGCTGAATGTCCCACCCCTTTGCCCTTCTCTTTGAAAAGGAGGCAGAAAAGCTTGCCCCAGCCGTGAGAGGCAGGAGGAGGGAGCGCTTTGTAGTAGGGAAAAGCCAGGGAGAGTGGGGCACGGCTGGGGGATCCAGTTTCCTGTTTATGTCTCTGCACCTTAGCTCCCGGTTCAAATATGTAAACTATCCACTGGGCCTGGCTGCAGGTGTGTGTGTGTGCTCCCAGGCTGGAAGGCAGAGGTGCCCCCAGTGCATTCCTGGCTCCTGGCCCCCACCCCAACACAGTGTGTCTGGCTACAAAGGCAAATAACTCAAGGTGTTAACCCTTTGCAGGCCACGAAGGGAAGCTGTAGGGAGCTGGGGGTTCTGGAGCTAGCTGGGCGTGGGGTATTTATGAGAAAACACTGGATATGGTGTTCAGGGGGTGTCTCCTGAGAGGGACTTCATGGTTTGAGCTTAGTCTTCAGGATGGAGATGGGGCTGAGTATAGCAGGCCCACGGGGGGTGGGGGGTGCTTATTTCAGGGCAGGCTGGGCGTGTTCACGGCAGGCATCACCAGTTCTGAGCATCCATCCAGCGACAACGTTCCGAGCAATACCTTCAGCATCCCCTGTGGTCCCTGCAACTACTGCTTTCTGAGGCTCTGGCACCTTCTTCCAGTTTCCTTTGATGGACCTTGCCTTCCTGCCCTCATCTTGGAAAGGTGACCTGCAACAGGTGTACTTGGTCCTGATAAGAGGAGGAACTGGTGGCCTGTTGACACAGGCATCACTAGGGTCCTTATCTTGGCCTCTCCCAGTTGAGCCCAGATCGTGAGGTCCCAAAGTGATTTCCTCACACACGAGACCTGAAGATCGTAGATCATGAGCCCTACACCCCACCATGGCCAGAGATCGTGAGGGGTTGTCATAGGTGGCTAGCTGCCATGCCTCAGCCTGAAGTAAGAGGCTACACCGGAGGTCAGCACTGAATTGGGTCTGGAAAGTCTGGGTTCTCCACAGTCTAGCTACCAGGAGCAGCTAAAGCTCTCATTGGGACCACTGTGAGACATCAGTCACTTGGTACCCAGGGCTTTGAGGTGTCTGGTACCCTATATTGATGTTCAGCTGCTCATGGTGGCTGCCTAAGGCTGCCTTCATGGGCTCATTCCCTTCCCCACCCCTCCAATGTGCCCATTCCCCTCCATCTGCTCTTCCAGGCAAGCTCCTCCACTCTGGAGGCGCTGGCTGTGCACACACATCCGTCTCCCTCCTGCCCAGAGCCCAGAACCCTGGGCCCATCTGCCTCTCAGGCCAGTCTACCCAGGAGACCCACAGGCACCCAGCTTCAGCATGGCCAACCCACCCCCCTTCCCGTATTCCTTGCCTGGAGAATGGCATCACCACCACCACCACCCCTCTCCCCCAGCTCATGAGCTAGAATTAGGAGTCATCTACCGCCCAGTCATCCTCGACACCTCCCTCTCACCCCCACATGCAATTGGTCATCAACTTCTATGGATGTCATCTTCAGAAAGGCTCCTTGGCACGCTCTTCCTCCTGCCTCCATGGGCCACGTCAGAAGGCAGGACCTAAGAACTTTCTGGTTCCAACAGCTGCTCCTCTGGGAGGCTTCCCTACCTCCTCACTTCCCATCCCCCTTCCTTCACTTTGCCATGGTCAGAAAGACCTTTCTGAAACCTGGGTGTGCCCACTCCTGCTCACCTCATGGCTCCCCGATTCTCTCAGATAATGGCTGACACCTCCAGGCAGCCTAAGATGTCCTGCCAACCCTACCCTCATCTTACTATCCTTCCATGTGTCCACGGGGACCACTACCTTTCCATAGCACATGCTGACTGACCTGCTGGTTTCTTCCCCTTCGTCCAGCAGTTATTGCCTGCCTTCCCTGATCAAAATCTTCCGTTCTCTTCCTGGCCCACCTCCTCTGAGAAGTCTCCCTTCCTTGTTCCTTCATCAGTACGTGCTAACCCCTAGGCTCTACCCAGTTTCCATGGTACTTTGCTTGTCTCTCAGGAATCCATCTGCTTTCACTTTCTGACTCCTCCCCTAGACTTCCAGCTTCTCAAGGGCAGTGAGCTGGCCCTGTCCATAGCTGCTCGCCCAGCCTGAGTGTGTGGTGTTGGCTCACAAGAACATAAACATAGACTGAATAGAAATGAACAGGAATGGTGGCTCTGTCCCCAAGACCCTAACCAAGAACGCCTGGGCCACCTCCCCCAGGAGGCTTCCACTGTCTGCATCCCCTTCCGTGTGTTTCCATTCTACCTGCTACCCTCAGCTCCGTGGGGGCTCAGGGGAGTCTGGGTGCCATGAAGGAGTGGCCTCGGTCTTGTGGAGATGCTGGGTTCTATGGGTAGTGGGCCCTGCAGGCCACGGCCCTGGGCCTCGGTCCTCCACCTCGGTGGTGAGCAGCCTCTAGGATTTTAATGTGGGCCTCAGTGCTTCAGTGAAAGCTGCATGGGGAGCTGCTAATAATGGCACTAAAATAAAATATGCTACATCTGTTATGGGTAGCAGAACAAAATTAGCTGCTCACACCTCTGACATCCAAGATGTCTTAACTTAAAATACTCCTTGGCTTACTTTACATCATTTACTGATTATATTTAAAAGAAATACAATTTTGCAATTACTGTTCTTTCCAGTGTGGTATCTATGCATCGTTTTCCTTTTATGTTTATATATTTCTCCTTCATTAGTGCAGTCTGAAGGGTGATTAGGATTCTTCAAACATTTTACAGAGGTTAAACGTTGATTAAGATTTAATTATTACTGTAAATAGCTTGGAATGACATATGGTGCAAAAGCCTGACATATGTGCATTTGAATAAATGAAGTGCTATTTCCCAGGATGCCTCGGTAGCTGTTTAACAGCTTTCCCGAAGGGTTATGTTACACCTCATGGTAAGATTGCTGGGATGTTATATTTTGTTGGTTTTTGCAGCTGAAAGCTAAGAACAGTTTTCCAGTTTTTTAAAAACATTGAATATTTTAAATACCTAAATTGTTTTGCACAAATTTTTGCTAATTTGTCTAACTAGGTTAAACATTTTCAAAAGCATTTAGATTTTTAAGCGTGGGCGCTGTGCATTGTGTCAGTGGCAGCATGGGGACGAGGGGAGCCAGTGGGGCGGGGGGGACTCAGGGGAGAGGGGTGGGGCACGAGAAGGCAGTTTTAGGAGAGGGGTCCCAGGTCCTGAGTGTAGCTCTTTTCTCTTTGGCTGTCTCAAGTAGCCAGAGTGTTAGGGAATTGAGGAGGACAGGGGAATGGGCTTCCCTTCTCCAGGGTCTCTTCTGAGCCCACCAGCTCCAACTCTCACCAACTCCCCCTTGCCTGACCTTGACCTACATACCCTGGTTTGATTGAGCTCCCTGAAGTTTCCCTAGTCTGTGCCACCCTAAAGCCTCTGTGGTTTTATATATAGGGTGTACCTAGGATCAGGTTCAGCTGAGCTACAACACAAAGGCCTGGTAGTTCTGGGATCTTGCCTGAGGCACAAGACAAGCTAATGGGTGGAGTTCCTCACTAAGAGTAAATCTCCCTCATTGGCCCAACCCAGGCTCCCCTCTGGCTCAACCTGGAGCCAAAGGTTTAGGGAATGATCTATTTTCTAGGTGCTTGCTACCTATTTTCTATCTATTCATTAATTTAACCAGAGAGACTCTAGCACTGTTCTAGGCCTTAAGGTCTCAGAATGAACAAGATCTACAGGTCTCTGGGTTGTGTGTATGTGTGTGTGTGTGTGTGTGGGGGGACTTGTGATCTGACATGGAAAGGTAGAGGATGTGTGAGCAGTCAACCCTCCAACATTGGGATATCACTTGGATATAAGAAATGCAGGGGGCTTGGACCAGAAAGGTTGTACTACCCAGCCTAGGTGAGCTATGGTCTACATCTAGGCCTATCAAGCTGACAGAAGACAGAAAAATAGGGTGGGAATGGGGATGGGGGTGGGAGGATGCCTCTAACAGACAGAGCAGTCCAGACAGACCGGAAGTGTGGCAGGGAGCAGCCTGGTTTGTATAATGAACCCAAAGAGGTACATATGTCCTGTGTCTTCAAGATAATGGGGAATGTAGCAGTGGGAACTGAGGGCATGGGTGCAAGCTGCTGAACCATTTTTTAGTGCGGATTGGGGTGACTAGACCTGAGATTCAGAAGACAGTGGGATGAAGTGGATAACCAAGGGATAGGAAGGGAAGAAAAGGGGGAGAGGAAGAGAAGGGAAGGGAAGAGGAGGGGAGGGGGGGAAGGGGAGAGTGGGAAGAGGGCTCAGGGTCTTTGGTCATTCAGCCATTAGTTAAAAGTATTATTGTCCACAACATGGAGCTGGACTGGGGCAAAGGCTCAATTCTATTTCAGAATGGTTGAGTTTATGCACCTATGAAGCATCTATCATCTTTGACTAGCCAGCAGTCAGCTGTTGGCCTAAGGCTCAGGGGAGAACCACAGTTGGACACTTTTGAGACATGACAGGCACCAAGAGTCCAGTCAGACCAAGCCCCAAGTACTCCAAGAAGCGGCCAGTGGGCGTTGTGAAATGAGGGTGACTGACCTTGGAAAGAGAGGTCTTCGTAGAGCCAGATTTGCTGTGGGCTGAAGCTAGTGGGAGGTGGGCAGGTGGATTTGACCAGAATGGACAATTTAAAGAAGCATGGCTGCTGGGGAGAAGCAATACCAAGCTGTAGGCAAGCCTGGCACGGTAGAAAGGAGTTTCCTCAGATGCAAGGCTCTTGTTGCATGTGTAGGAATCTGTGGACAGCAAAGCTGGGAGAGAATAAGGGTGTGTAGGAAAGGGCCATGCAGAGGGAGGAGGAGAGGCGGGTGTCTGCCTTCCAAGGGGAAGGGACAGCCACTGAGGAGGGCGAGAGGGAGGGAGCAGAGTGTGGTAGGCTATGGCTTTGATGGTGGGCATCTGAGAGCAGCTCCCCACTGGTGCCACTCAGCAGCTCAGGAGTGGGAAGCTGAGGATGAGCGGCTGAAGTGACCACAAAGGTTGAATGTGGCCTCTGTAGAGGACAAGAGATGAACTAGACCAGGCAGTGTGCCTGGAGGAAGCAGTTGCCACCTGCCCCGGGGCTCTGCCTGAAGTCAGGAATGGTGGACTGGGAGGATCTTCATGAGGTAGTTAAGTGGAAGGGAAGGTGTGTGGGCAGGGACCCCTAAAGCCAGGCTACCAATCAGAGCTAGAAGGACCCTTGAGGCTGGGAAGGAGCTGAAGTAATGGTCCCTAAGACGTGTGTGTGTGTGTGTGTGTGTGTGTGTGTGTGTGTGTGTGTGTGTCAGAGATAAAGTATCTGAGACCTGCAGTATTATTGATCCAGGAGAGCAGAGAATGGGGTACTGCCAGGGAAAAGGCTTAAGGAGGACTAGAAGGGGTCCTCAAATGTGCCTGCAGTAAGAGGAACTAGGGTATTTGCAATGAGGGAAACCTAGAATCTACACAAGAAAGAGATTAATCCTGAGCTGATAGAAGAAAAAGCATGCATATCCCTTGCTAGGGCATATAGCTAGTGACTAGGGACCACGAAGAGGGACAGAACTGTGGGTACCAGGTCAGGCCTTAGATCCACTGTACTTCTCTTCCTGGCACTCCCCACCTCTGCACTCTTCTCTTTCTCTCCTCAGATCGAAACCTCCCAGTTGGAGCCTGAGATAGCCCGGGCTACAAGCAGCCGGACAGTGGTGTACAATAAGGGGCTGTGAGTGAAGATCAGCTGGCCTGGGAACACAGCACTACCCAGGCCGGGCATTTGGGGTGGGGAAAGAAGTCTCATGGGCTGTATCTGCAGGGAGGGGCTGCCTGGAAAGCAGTCAACCTCCATCAGTAGGGAGACTAACCATTCACATTTTAACATAGGGGAGTGGAATTCTGACACATTTCCTACACAAAAAGAATCAAGTGCATCTCTGGGCCTTACATGGGGTCGGCTAAACTCCATTCAGCACAATTTCTCGTGAGCTAAAGAACTGTAGAGTGCTCTTGGGGTAGAAGTAGTATACTTTTCTATGTTCCTCTTTTTTTTTTTTTTTTTTTTGGTTTGTTTTAATTTTTTCATTAGAAGCAAGTCTGAGCCTTGGTTACAGCTGACCAGAAGCAGCAGGAGGACAGGTGGCAGGAGCCAGAGGAGCCTGGGAACTGGTTTGGATTGATAGGAGGGAAGTATAATGGTTAGGGCCGATGGGCCCCTTGGGTTAGAGAAGGGAAGGGAAGGGAAGGGAGGTGGTCTGCACCCCACAGGATGAACTAGCCATAACCAAGGTTCTCAGAATCAGCTCCCTCAATTCAAGGAGCACTAGAGAGAGCCCTGGAGGATTCCGGGAACACCAGGCTCTGAATGTATCCTACCCACCCCACAGCTGAATGAAAATCAGTGACCCCAGGCATGGGTCGCCTTTCATGGAGCTCTTATTGATTCCAGGCCCCTGAGAGCACCCCAGCTCTAGTCAGGGATCCCCAAGAAGGAACACTGTTCTGTGGGAACATGAAGAGGGTCCTGTTTGGGCTCTGCAGGGAGGTTCTTTTTCACAAGAAGCTAGAGTGTCCCTCTGGGACAAAGGTGGGCTGAGCCCACTATGGTCCAGTCTGCAGCTCTAGAAGCTGTTTATCACATCCCACACCTTTCTGCCATAGAGGAGTCTCTGCCTGAGGATGCGAGGCCAGATCCCTGGCAACTGCCTGAGAGGTAGCATCAGCAATGGACAAGCTGCCCACATTCCTGAGCTTCCGTTCCCTGCCTGGGAGCAAGGGACTGAACTGGGGTTCCTTCCAAGGCTTTGGCTTCTCTCAACCTGCTTCACTCAGATGTGCACATTTCAGGCATATCTCTAAGGTGGATTCTGGGCTGGAAAATGCACCAAGCCCTTCTGGAAATGGCCAAGCACTTGGCCTACAAAAGGACCTTGCCCTTCTGTATGGACTCCCCCACATCCTGAAAAACCTTGACTTGTGCCAAACACTTCACGGCTGTGGAGGAGGCAGTGTGGATGCCTGAGTTGAGCTTAGGGGTCACACCACATGCCGTTCCTCACTGCTGCAGACCTGGGGCCTCTTGCTGTTGCCTCCTGACTCCATCTCATCATGTATAGGCCATAGAGGAAGAGACAGCTCTACCTAAGGAGGCAGGATCTGGGTGGGGCTGAACAGAGTGACTCCTGGTCCAAAGGACTCACAGAGAGGAGATACACTGATCTTTACACAGCCCTCATCTGTCCATGCTAGGATGGGAGCCCTGGCTCGTGACCCTGGAATCTGACTCGGGAGTGGTCAGGCTGAAGGTGAACATCTATGGTTGCAGTAAAAGGCTGGCACGGGGCACCAAGGACATGGTCCCAGGTTCCCTGCCAGAATCTTAAGGCAGGTGTAGCTTCGAGTTGGGCTGAGCATGGGCATTGGTACCATGGTCTCCAGGCATTGATTACAGACTAGATCTGTCTGGAGCCTAGTTTGAAAAGTTCATGTCCAGCTTTTTCTGTCCCCATTTGTTCTGGAACCTTGTCCTTATGCATTTTTCTTGGGACCAAAATCACTCTCACCCAGGCCTGCCTGCTCCAGGGGCTCTTCCAGCTCTTCCTATGTGCTGGCTGTCCCCTGTGGTCTCAGTACCCCTCATAGATATGTTTTGTGTGTGGAGTGATTTCTGCCATGCTCCAATACACCCTCAGCCCAGGTGAGCTGAGGGGGCAGCTCCTTTGGATTTGCTGTGATAAATGGTCCTTGAAGTCCACAGTGATGGTGACTGGCGTCTTAGCCATGCTGTTAAACTCTGTTCTGACTTCATAAAATCCATAAGGGATGCTCTCTGTGAATGCAAATGTCCCTGTTGGCTGAGGCTAAGGGAGGGAAAGAGGCCTGGAGAAAAGGCAGCACAGATTACCTCTTGTTGGGTGTGGTTTTGCCAGCAGTCAGGGCAAGGCTCCAGCCCTGATGGTCCTGGCCAGCTCTCCTCTGATTACTTTTAAACATTCCCACGAAGGATGCTCTTGGAAAGCAATTTTCGAGAGTACCGGAACCAAAAGTCCAAGATGCCAAGATGGCCACCGAACAAAGATGTCTGCACATTGTCTCACTTCCTGGTTGTGGCTGTCTTGTGAAAGTCTCTGGTCTGGGGGAAGGGTGGGGCTCTGAGGAGAGGAGCCAGTGGGAGGCAGGTCCATGCTAAGCTTCCAGCCTTGGGCAGGTATGAGTGAGGCTCAACACGTATGCCTCAGCATACCTAGGGACTTCAGACTGTCTTTTTAACCTCAGAAAATGTCTCAATGTATGTGATTTATGTCATACTAATGGGCTGTGGGCAATAAACATGGATTTAAAACACACAGGTGTGGCTTTGTGAATTATAGGGCAGTGGGAGGGGAGGAATGAAGAAACACAGAGGGATCAAGTAAAGTGTCCTTTGGTGATACTTCCAGTGTCCCTAAAGGAAGGCCCAGGCCCAGGGTTCAGGAAAGGCCCAGATGAAATGGTAAAGGAAAAGAGGAGGACGATATGAGGGCAGGAAGTTGGAAAAAGAAGAGAGTTGGAACCACAGAAGTGGACTGGCTTAGATGGCTCAGCCAGGAAGGAGGATTGCCACGCGAGCCAGAGCCACTGAGTTCAATCTTCAGAACCCGTGATGGAAGGAGAGAACAGATTCCTGAGAGCTGTCATCTGATTGCTGTGTGCCCCCTCATGTGTACCACAGCATGTGAGTCCCCAGCCCCATGCACCCCCACACAAATAAAAATAGAGGGAAAACATGGAATTACAAAAGAAGCCCTGTGACTGCTGGAGAAGCTTACCCTCAGGAGCTGGAACACTCTAGGATTTCAGTAGGTTCTTGTGCTGTGTGAGCCCACAAAGCTGGAGGGTGAAGGAGAGGGGACCACCGCAGCCTGCCTATGGCCTAGAGGCCTAGGAGACATCTGAGCTAACTACAGACATGATGTCTTCTGTGTGTATGGTCTCAGTCCTGGAACTCCGCCCCCACCCAACTCTCTCCTAGCCCCTCCTATGTTGGGTGGTTTTTATGTCAACTTGGCACAGCTATAGTAATAGGAGAGGTGGGGAACCTTAATTGAGAAAATTAAGATAGTGTGTAGGATATTTTCTTAATTAGTGATTGATATGGGAGGGCCCAGTCCATGTGGGTGGTGCTATACCTGGGCTGATGGTCCTGGGTGCTAGAAGAAAGCAGGCCTGTAGAGATGGCTCAGTGGTTAAGAGCACTGGCTGTTCTTCCAGAGGTCCTGAGTTCAATTCCCAGCAACCACATGGTGGCTCACAACCATCTGTAATGGGATCCGATGCCTTCTTCTGGTGTATCTGAAGACAGTGACAGTATACGTACATAAAACAAATAAATAAATCTTTAAAAAAAAAAAAGAAAGAAAGAAAGTAGGCTGAGCAAGCCATGGGGAGCAAGCCAATAAGCAGCACCCCTTCATGGCTTCTGCTTCAGCTCCTGCCTCCGGTTCTTGGCCTGAGTGTCCTCAGTGATGAACCTGTGATGTGGAAGAGTAAGCCAAATAAACCTTTTCCACCCCAACTTGCTTTTTGTCATGGCGTTTCATCACGGCAGTAGAAATCCTATCACCTCCCGATAGACCTGGTTTCTCTCCCAAACTGCCCCCTAGAAGTCCCTACGGGGAGGCCTGCCCTCCTCTATGGGACCACTGAGTATCATCCAGCCCTGCAGAGAAAGAAGTTGATATGGATAGAAAGCATGTAGTAGGCAGATGCTGGTCCCAGCATGGCCAGTGGCTGTTGTAAGTGCTTTTTTGTATATGTACAGGTTTGTGAGCATTCAGGTGCACATATGTGTGCACATGTGTAGAGAGGCCAAAGGTCACCTTTGGGTATCATTCCTCGGGAGCCATCCACCTTGATCTTGAGGTCTCTCACTGTCCTAAAGTTCACCAAACTGGCTGAACTGGCTGAGCAAACCCCAGGATCTGCTGTCTCTACTCTAGTGCTGGGATTTATAAGCATGACCCAGCACAACTGACTTATTACTAGTAGTAGTAGTAGTAGTAGTAGTAGTAGTAGTAGTAGTAGTAGTAGCGGCAGCAGCATTTAGTTTGTTTGCTTGTTTTTTTGAGACAGGGTCTCTCTCTATAGTCCTGGTTCTCCCGGAACTCACTATATAGACCAGGCTAGCCTCAAACTCAAAGAGACTCACCTGTCTCTGAGATTAAAGGAATTCACCACTATGCCCAGCCTCCTGGCTTTTTAAAAGTTGGTTTCATTACTTTCCCAACTGAACTCTCTCCCCAGCCTCCAGTGTAGGCGCTTCTGAACAGAGACTTGGTGCACTTACTTACCAAATGCCAGCTCACTGGTGGGAAATGCAGCAGACCCTGTTCTCATGCCTCCTAATTGTCTCTGGTGTGGATAGGAGGTTGAGTTCTGGACCCCCTTGGAATGGATGAAGAGGGAGGAGGCAAGAGGGAGGGGATGGGTCTCTGTTCAAAGGGATAAGGTCAGGAGGCTACTGGTCTCTGGGGGAATTTCTTTGCTAAGAGCTAAGATGGGGCTACACAGCCCCCATCAGAATGACAATCCTTGACTCTCAGGACATACACAAATCCCTCCTGGGAACTGTTTGTTGTCTTTAGCTAGATTGAGGACTGAGCTCCTGCCCAGCTCAGAGATCATTAACACCCGAAGAATTCGGCCTCTCCTTCCCTCTATCCCCATGGACTGGCCTGGATCTAGGCCTCTTCCTCCCTACTCAATCAAAGACTAGGAGAGTCAGAACACCGGGGCAGGGGGCAGGGTGTGAGGACAGTGATGAGTGACCCTTTCCTGAGGCCCAAGGAGCTTGGCTCTGTATTCAAAATGGAGCCCCCTTCAGCACCCTGTGTCCTCCAGCTGTTGTTGGGCCTGCGGTCTCATCTACTCCCGGGCCTCTAGTTAGGCTGTCAAGTTGGAATTTCTCATCAACTGGGTCATGCTTGTAAATCCCAGTACGAGAGAAGTAGAGACAGGCAGATCCAGGTTTTCTCGAGAAGTCTAGCCAATTTGGTGAGCTTTAGGACAATGAGAGACCTCAAAATCAAGAGAAGGCTCCTCCCAAGTCATTTCCCCACCTTTCCTGTAGTACCAGGTAGCCCTAATGGCAATAACCAATAACTGCCTCCCTCATATGCCTTCAGGCAACTCCCGGCAGCCTTTTCTAAGGTCAGAGGACTCCTCTTTAGCCAATACAAAAACCTAGGCCCCCACTACGAAGCCCCTGGGAAGGAAGGGATGGAAAAAGAATAAATCAGGGAACGAGGAGATAACAGACAGCCCGGCAGGCAACAATTCTCTCCTTGGAGACTCTATGCATCCCTAGTGAGGACAGAGGGGCTGCTATCAGCCCCTGGCCACCTGACATTACTCTCTTCCTCTTCCTGGGCAAGGGTGGCAAAGGGAGAGGAACACAGGAGGCTCTGACCACTCCAAGAATGAGCCTTAAGAAATTCAGTCTGTTTCCAGAGCAGAGACAAGATCCTGGAGAGGTGGGTGGTGCTAGATGGAGCCTCAGAGGTCTTGTGGAGAGAGTTGGCTTCATTTGAGGGTAGCACGGAGAGATAAACAGACACAGTGCATCTACTGAGAGACAGGTAGGGGACCCTGCTTGGTCACGGGAGGGTGGAGAGTCAGAGCCTGGATCAGCATGGTAGACACAAAGGTAGAGAAAAGTAAGGTCACTGAGAAGGGTGTGGCAGCAGGGAGCCAGCTGACCCCTCTGTCCTGTTTGGAAAACTGAAGAAAAAGGATGCTACATTTTGGGGGCCTACAAAGACAGGAGGGAGAGCAAATCTGCAGGGGAGGCAGCCATTCCATCTCAGTTCTTATAGGTTTCTGGAAGACAGCCAAGTGGAGATGTCAGGAGACCAGCAAAGGCTGGATATATAAGCGTGCATGCTTGGAAGCCGGTTGAGGTGGCACATGCCTGCTGTCATCCCAGCCGCTTGGGAGGCAGAGGATGGGGGGTCCGGAATGCAAGGTCAGTCATTCTCACTGGGCTCCATGAGACCCAATCTCAAAAACAAAGCAAAAGACCTGGAAAAGACTTGCACCTAATTCAATAAATGAATCATGACTGTCTCTAGGAGTACAGTAAGTTAACAGGAAGAGACACCAAGGGTAAAGTCCCGTGGAACCCCAGCCCAAAGAGAGACTAGGATCTGCCGAGAAAGCTCAGCCAATGAAAGCTGAGTGGTCACAGCGTGGTCAGGGCAAAAGCCAGCTTTGTGGGCTGGGAAGTCAGTAAGCTTCTGGCTCATAGCCTGTGGAGGTGTGTGTGTGTGTGTGTGTGTGTGTGTGTGTGTGTGTGTGTGTGTGTGTTTAGGTAGCCTCAGTGGCATCAGATCCCCTAGAACTAGAGTTACAGGCAGCTGTGAGCCACCCAACATGGGTGCTGGGAAGTAAACTCAGGTCCTCTGCAAGAGCAATGTGTACTCCTAACTGCTGAGCCACCCCATCTCTCCATCTCTCCAGCTGTGTATGTTATTTTTTGAGCCAGAGTCTCTTACTGAACTATTTGGCCAGATTGCCTGGCCAACAGGCTTCAGGCTTCAGGGGATCTTCCTATCTCTGTCTCCCCAGCACTGAGATTTTGGTTTTTCGTTTGTTTGTTTTCACATGGGGGATCAAGCTCAAGTCTGCGTGCTTGCCTAGCAAGCACTTTACTAAGCCGTGCATAGAAGTAATTCTTCGCACAGATTTGGTTGTAAGCTCTATGTCATGGTATCCTGACACCAAATTCACCTGCTATAAGTGGGAGACTCAGTCAGAGAAGTGAGAGGTAAGAAAGGCAGGAAAAAGATCAGCAACCGAAGAGTGTATCTTCAAGAACAGATAACTGGAGCCTGCATCAGAGACCTCCAGGAGAGCTACGGAGATTCCAGGAGGCAGGTGGAGAGGAGGCATCGGATGCAGACGTGTCCAGGGAGGATGGAGAGCCCTGTCAGAGGCACCTGCACCCTTGTTCACAATCGCAAGAGGTGGTCTCATGGGAGAGCTTGCAACCTAACTTCACCGTTGGAGTCATGAGCAGAAAACTGGGATTGGCCAAGCAAGACTGGGGGCTTTACCCACCTGGCCCTCCAACTTCTGTGGACTTCTCTCCATCCAGGGCCTTAGCTCCTCCTGTCTGGGCTCTTCCTAACCAGCTGTCTTCTCTAGATTCTGCTGGTCACCGCTCCTGCCCCTTTAGACCTAAGAGCTACACAGCCATCCCATTGTTACTAAGGGCTCCCCGTGTTACAAAAGGGTGCACCAACATTCTTATGGCTTTTCCAGATTTCTTCATTGCTCCTTCTTGTCAGCTCCCCGATGTTGCCCGAACTAAAGTTCCCTTCTCTAAGTGATGTGAAGGTATTCATTCCAAGGCTCATTTTTCTCTCTGAAGATGGAAGTCATGAAATTGGGGGTGTAAGTGAATTGGCAGTGATTGCCCGGCATTTCATGAAGCCCTGGGTTCAAGTCCCAGCACCACTTAAACTGATCAGGTGGTACACCCCAGTAATCCCAGCACTCAGCAAGTGAGAGTAGCAAGGTCAGAAGTTCAAATTCATCCTTATCCTCAGTTTTATATTAATTTGAAGCCAGCCTGAGATACCCTGTCTCCAAAGGGAGAGGGGGAGGGAAGAAGGAAGAAAGGAAGGAAAGAAAGGAAGATGAAGTAGGTTCCCTGCTGACAGTGACAGAAACAACTAGGGGAGCAGCAGGGTGACAATGTAAGGCCTCTCTTGTGGAGAGCAAGGGTAGATTTATCAAAGAGAGTAAGGGTTGTGCTGAGAGTGAAACTTGGATTGAGAGGGTGTCGCCACCACACACCATCACCTGGTGTCCTCCTGGCTCAACATAGTAGGTGGAGAAATGATCTGAGTAGACTTGGATCTCTGCTGGCTTGGTACAACCACGCATAGCCGGACCAGGGCATATCAGAGAGAGAATGGGGAACAGCTCGGAACATCCCGTGGGGTCCCACTTTAACATGGATGGGAGAGTGAACAAGCCGGCCAGAGCACCTCAGCAAAGAACATCTGAATGTGTGATTTGAACGTGTTCTTCCCAGGCGTGAGGAGAGTGACAAGAAGCTGAGGTGCTAGGTAGGTTGTCCACTGAGACCCCAAGTTCTTCGGGGGTGGGGCATAGGGGCAGGAAGATCAGAAGCTGCTAGCTTAAGTCTTGGACAAATGAAGGGGCATGGCCAGGATGTGCAGCGACACTCTGCGCACGTGCACAGCACACATGCACAGCCACACGCCCACACCCACCCACACAGTCACACTCTCATGCACGCCCACAGCCCTCCCAGACACTCCAAACACCCTCACATGCACTCACCCTCACACGAACCCCAGACAGCAGATGGGGCGCTCGGGTAATTGGTTAAACCTGTTCCCGATGTCTGGCTCCGCCTTGGCAGCACCGTCTGACAGGAAAGCTGGCTGGGCCTGCACCGCTAAGCCTTCTGCCCCTCCATCCCCTCCCCCTGTGTGGCTGTCCTGGAGCAGGGTCCCAAAGAGCCCTGTGGACTAGCTGGCTCCTCTAGGACAGAGCCTGGCTCTCAAGTCAAAGATTTCGTGATGGCCCGTGGGAAGCAACCACAGCACCTTGTGAGGAAAGATTGATAAAGAGAGCAGGTGCCACGTGGCTGAGAGGCCAGAGGCCAACCTGGGCAAGTCCTAGGACAAGAGGAAACAGTATGATTGTTCCCTGAGAGGAAGCGCGTGGATTGGGCGTGAATAGTTAAGAGCTCCTGCTTGCTACACTTGAGGCTCCTGCAACTCTGTGCTCTTAACAGTTGCTCAGAAGAATCAGGCCCTCATTCCTCAGGGCTCTGGAGGTCAGGTCTCAGCACCAGTGATGAGAAGTGACCAAACAAGCTTGCTTAGAGAGGCCCAGCCCAGCAGCTCACCCAAACATAGATGTGGGGAAGGAGGCCAGTGTCTACTCTTCTGGCCCTTTGCAGGCCCTCGCTCCGGGCAGGAGCCACCCTGGGGAATGGGCAGGAGCAGCAGGCCTGTCTTCTCACTGTTCGGCTGCATCTGCGTCTCTTTCGTCTCTTTGGGAGAGACTTTGGTTTGTTCCCTGGAGAGGGCCCAAAAACTCCCAAATTAGCAAACCTGGCAAGCCCGCAGCTCAGAAAATAGTTCATCCTGATTCCATGTTTTTCAGGCTCACAGAAGCCTTTATTAATGAAGTCACAACACCAATATTTACCGTCTGCGGGAGAGGCACAACATGGGGGGATGGAGGGGCTCCCCGCCCCGCCCCAGCAGGCCTGCCTAGGAAGATTGGCAGGTTTTCGGTTTCTTCTAGGTCTTTATCTTCTTGATGGGGCATTCTGCTGTGATCTTCCAGAAGCCATCCCCCACCCAACCCCACCCCCAGCCAAGTACTGTAGGATCTTCAGAGGAAGGTTCACCCATTCTGCCCCCACTCCACTAGTGCTGAAAGCGGGCCTCTCCTCCCATCCTACTGTTCATGAACACCTCCCTGCCCCCACTATTGCTTGCAGGGAATTGGTGAGGGTTTAATTCAGACTTAGCTGGGTTAAATTTTCAGGGATGTGTTCATTTTGGTGGAAAAACGGACAGGGGGAACAGAATCTTTTGGTTTCTGGAAATTGGAGTGGACATCCGCAAGACAGGCAGAGTAGAAAAAAGGTAGGACGGTGGGACTTTGGCCTGGGTTCTCAGCAAAAAGAACCTTGTGTGCTTGGATTTCTGCACCTAGCCCAGGCAACAGGAATGGGCCTTCGACATGAATCAGGTGTACATCCACAGGGTACTCACCAACATCCCAGGTGGCAAGAACAGCACAGGCCAGCAAAAGCCATGACAGCTCACTCAGGGGCACGCAGGAACACCAGTGGCAACGTAGGAGAGGCCCCAGGTGGGAGAGAAGCGTCAGCACAGTACAGAATGGAGAAAGAGAAGACACCATCTTGCCTGATCGGGAGGATCAGAAGCCTCCTGGCCACAGCGTTGGGGACCTTCCTCAACAGTCACAGAAGAATATCTGTGCTCTTCCCAGAGAGCAGACTAGGGCCAGAAAAGTGGCAGGGACAACTGAGGGATGCTACACGGACTGAGGAGTGACCAGACATCACTGTCTAGCCGGGAATAGGTGAGCTGAACGGGAGAGACGTGAGGTGTGGACGAAGCAGAGGAAGAGGTGCTGAGGGACCCAAAATGAAAACACAGGGATTAGGGAGCCAAGGAGGGCATGCATCCCTGCAGGTGAAGGACCAGGTTAGCCCAGGCAGGAAGTGGATGAATACATCCAAAAAGGGAGCTTGGGACAGTGGCTGGTGGCTGTTGTTCACATCAGGAGGGTGCTAGAGTGGACAGTGGGAAGTTCCTGGGAGGTGAAGTAGAGGCAGGCCTGGGGGAAATACAATCAAGAGGAAAGGACAAACTGACAGACTAAAAGGCTATGGACAAGAGTTCATTGGGCCTGCCTTGCCTTTCTTTGTTGAGTCAAGGTGTCCCTGAGGCACGATGACCTCGGCAAGCTCACCATCAAGCTCGTGGGCAGCAGATGTGGGTAGCTCATACTTATAATCCAGCACCTAGGAAGCTGAGGCAGGAGGATTGCTGTGACTTGGAAGGCTGTTTGGGTAACAGAGTAAGACCTTGTGTCTGAAAAAAGAAGCCAGAACAAGAGGCTAGTCCAGGTTCTTCAGGACAGGTGCACATCTGTGTGTGGGCAGGGCTTGGGACCTCCCTAACCCATTCCCGGCTCCCCTTCCCTCAAGATGCTCTTCAGCTAGAGAAGCCACTGGAGTCTGCAGTAAGGAATCTCTTGCCTCCTAGCCCTCCATGAGTTTGGAAAGATGTGGCTGAGGCTTCCCTTTAGGCTCCTGGGCTCTGAGTGCCCTTGCTGACCAGCTCCTACTACATGGAGAACCAATACCCAGCAGCCCAGGCTCTATGGTTGACGATGGATAGTTATGTCATTAAGAGAGAGTTTTTTTTTTTTATTATTCCCATAGGGAAGGGGGACATGAGAGGATCACTAAGAACTACAGCAGGACCTGGAAAATAAATTAAAACAGAAATGTCTCAGAACAAAGACAGAGACATGGAGAGCAGCTGGGAGGCTGCAATGATGGGCGGTCCACCCAAGCAGCAGGCTCTCCACCAGAAGGCTGAGCAGTCCCAGGCCTCAGCCAGCCCATTCTCTTGTCCCTCTGACAGTGATGGCCCCAGGCTCCAAGCCCTGTGGGGCCGTGACTCGAGGCCTCCCACCTGGCTAAGGAGTAGCCAGAGTCCAGCGTGGGGCCCCTGGAGCCTCGGCCAGCAGCAAGCAATGCTCTGCCCTTGTGGGCTCTTGATTGTTCCCCTAGTCATTGGAGGTGACATCAATGTCCTCCCCGTTGGCCTGCTTCGTGGCGATACGCCACCGGTTGATATGGTGGGAACCCTTCTTCTTCTGCTCAGACTCCGGCCCTTCCTCCTCCAGCTTCTGCCGTTTGTATTTTGTCCTCCGATTCTGGAACCACACCTTCACCTGGGCCAGGAGGGAGGGGCACAGGTAAGAAACACCCAAAGCAGCCAGGATGGCCTCCACGCTCCAGCTGAGCTGGGAGTCACATGGGGAACCTGAGGCTACACAGGCCAGGGCTCTCTCTTCCAGGCATCTGCTACCCAACAGATCTGGAGGACTGCTCTCCAGATGCAAGTGAGGAGGGCAGAGAAAGGACTGGACTAGACATAAGGGTAGTTTTCTCAGACCCTCTCAAAGACAAAGGAGCAGGAATGGCTGCTGGGCCTCCTGGTCTCTGAAGCCACAGTGACCAGGCAGAAGAGAGAATAACAGGCCAGGGCTCTGCCAATGTCCAGAGAAGATGGAGTCATCCCCAGAGGGCCAAATGCAGACTCCATCTCCTGTGCTGGCCTCACACTGCCACATGGAGACAGTCATGGCTTCAAACCTGGAAGAGGTCTGAACATGGCCTGTGACAGCATCTATGATCCCAGAACCATTAATGGATACTGTAAGCTCACGTGCTTTCTGTAGTGTGTGATGTTTTCCTACCCACTTCCGTAGTAGAACTGTGCAGGCCAGAACTTTGTGGTAGGGAACCCCAGTTTCTCAAGGTGCCCGCTCCTCAGGGCAGTCTAAAAACCACCCATGATCATTTGACCTTGGACAAACAAGTACGGGGAGAGTTCTGTCTGAGGCCTTATCCCCTTCCCACCCACCCTGGGTTAGCTCTGCACCTCCTGGTCCAACAGCACTGATCCCTGTGGCCCATCTAGATGTCACAGGTCACACAAGGAACAGTCAGAAGAGAACTGGAGGACAGAAGTGAGTGCTTATTTGAACATAGGGAGTCCCCACTTCTGTGCCAGGGAGCCTTGCCTTGTGTGAGGCTTGTACAAGGGGGACAGCGTCCTCCGTGATGACACAGCAAGCCTGTGGGTCTAGGCACCTCCAGGAAGCCCCATTTAGTTCCATCTCTATCATTCTTCCTTCCTTCTCTCCTAGCTCCAATCAACCCACCCAGCATTACTGGGTGTCCCCAACACAGCCCTCCCGCCCTCCCGTGGGTGGCTCCCCACGCACCCTCAATACTTCCATAATGCTTTGATTACACATCTCTTTACTCAGCCTTGTGGACCGGCCAGGCCCAAATCCTCCTTGATGCTAGCAGGAGGAGTTTGGGTCCCCTCCTCAGCTAAGTCTCTTCTCTGGATTCATACCCCTCACCTATAGGAGAGATGCTTTGGGGGCACCTCCTGGACTCCTGTGCCAGTGGATCCCTTAGGCAGGGCATGTGGGGCAATGGAGTTGCGAGTCCTGGTGTTTTTCTGGGAATATCAGCACAGCTTAAAACAATCAGGGGCTGCCTGCTGTGGCTGTACAGACAGCACTGGTAAGCTGTTTGTGTACCGTGATGGTGCACATTTCTCTTTTGGCAACTGCAGTGACTGCTGAAGGGGGATCTAGAACTCAGGGCAGGGCTGAAGGCAGCTCTTGGAGACAAGCACGGACAGCAGCAAAGGTGAGAAGTGGGCCTGGTATCCTGGCTGTAGGATGGTTTTATGCAGGGGATGTGCCAACCTCACAACCCTTCCTCTCTGTTACAGATGCCCTCAAAGGTTCTCCTCACAATCCCTGCTCACAGAGGCTTCCACTGAGCCATCTGTCCTGCCACTAGGTTGGAGGTGGGAACGCTGGTGCTCAGTGCTCCAAATGCCACTCGCTTAAGACAAGAGAGCAGGTCCAGGGAGCATCCAGGCACCCAGCCTTGGTGAACGAAGTTAGGATAAGGCAGGGTTCAAACTTGTAGCCTGTGTGCCTCTTCTCAGATAGACAGGGAAGGATATTGGCTGCTCTGGGCTCAGGACTTTGGGATCCCATGCCCACCTAAGCCCTGGTGTTCTCAGCACACCACTGGCGGTCAGCCCAGTGCCTGCCCTCTACCCTAGAGCATACTGTGACTGTGCCAGCCAGTGGGTGGATGAGCTTGCCCTGCCTTCTGTGAATGACTCAGAGATGTGTACAGGACATCATATCTGACAAGTCCAAGTGGGCTGGATGCAAGTGGTTTCAAGTGGCAGTGGGCAGCATCCAGAGGCAGGGGTCACTTTCTGCACCTTTCTCCCTTACACCCTCCTCATTTCTTCTGAAGACTGATGGTTACAGCGGCCTGTAATGGGACAGACAGCATGCTACCCTTGCCTGTCAACTCTCTCCCAAAGAAGGAAACTATGAATGGCAGAGTGGAGCCCAGGACAAGGCATCAGGCCCCGACGGCATCCTGGTACACCACACCAAAGAGAATCCCAACTATTTGTCTTCATAAGGGAACTAAAGTCAGTTGGGATGTAGCTGTAGCTGTTGCTCAGTTGGTAGAGGCTAGCCTCAACGCCACACAAAGGAGAGGTGATAGTACGTGCCTATAGTTCCAGCACTTGGAAGGTGGGAGCAGAAGGATCAGAAGTTTAAGGTCATCCTCAGTTATAGAGTGACTTCAAGGCCAGCCTTGGTTTCATGAGATCCTATTTCAAAACACAACAGCACTCGGGGCAAGAAAGCTCCACCTCTTGGAATAGCTCTCTTCATAGGCAGTCTTTTACAGAGCAGCTACGGGCTGGGTATCCAGAGGCTGTGTATAAATTCTCTAGTAGCAGGGACAGTTGTGACTTCATAACAGTACAAAAGGCAGGATGAACAGTGTTGGTACCTGCAGTCACAGCCATGGGAGACAGAAATCTGTGCACGGGCGAGACAGAAGGGAATGACCCTAAACACACCTAAACCTCTTATTTGTTCCCTTAACTTTTATTCTCCCATCATAACACCAATACATAGTCACCTCTCTCAGCCCCTAAAGCATGCCAGAAATGTTGGCTGGAGGCCCCAGCCACACAGCTTGACTCCTGTGATTTGGGGGAGAAGCTTCTGTGATCTTCTAAATTACACGTTACTGTGTATCTCCCAGTTTCTTGGTGAAGCTAGATAGGCCCTTCTGAGACTCCCATTTGGCCCTGGCTTAGGTAACCTGGAACTCTTATTGGCCTTTGAAAGCCTGCTTGGACATTCCTGGATTCCAGGGAGACTAAGCAGACTCCTCTCTGGCTTTGGAGTTTGAGTCCCAAGATCCAGAAGGCCTGTCCAGGTATGGCCATCCAGTTGTACAGAGGTGGTGTCACCCAACACTGTACTGCAAGCAAGTGGTGCCAGGGACAGGCCTGGGAGATGGGAGGAATCAACAGAAGAGGGACTGGAAGGGATCAGAAATGGAGCTGGAGAAGAGCTAAGTGCTAATATGCTTTAGTGGGCATGCTTTTGCAAGAGGGTTTTTGTTTGTTTGTTTGGGTGGTTGGTTTGGTTTTTTTGGGGGGGGGAGGTGCTGTTTTAATTTTGTTTTGTTTTGTTTTGTTTTGTTTTGAGACAGGGTCTCACTATATAGCTCTGCTTGGCCTGGAACTCCCCTAAGTAGACCAAGCTGTCATGAGCATCAATTCTGAATTCTGCACTAGTTGGTTTGGGAGAAATGGAACCATCGTGGCTAGATTGTTATTGGTGTTAACTGCCAATTTAACACACAATAGAATTTTCTGAGATGATAATCTCAACTGAGGACTTGCCTAAATCAGATTGGCCTGTGGCCATGTCTGTAGAAAACTCTCTTGATTGCCGATTAATGTGGGAAGGCCCAGTCCATTGTGGGCGGCACCATTCCCTGGGCAAGGGGTCTTGAACTGCATAAGAAAGCTAGGTGAGCACAATCCTGCTTGCTACCCAGAAAGCAGCTTCCTCCATGGTCCCGGACACACTTCTTTGGCTGTGAGGTGAGTTGCTTGGTTAAAGGCTACCTTGTGTGGAATAGCTAGCAGGTCTATCACCTGCAAATACTTGCTTTGACTTCCTATCTTGACTTCCCTCAGTGTTGGGCTATAACCTGAAATTGTAACCAAATAAACTCTTTCCTCCCTTGAGTTGTTTTTCTGTTCAGGATATTTTAGTCACAGCAACAGAAATAAAACTAGACTAGATAGATTTGTACACAGGAATTGGAAACCAGAAAGAACACAAGGAAGCAAGAAGCTGGGTTAACCTCTTGCTGGAGGAAGCTGGTGGAGAGACGCCCTTTATAACAGAGGGGCAGTGCTCACCTTGAGTCAGACAGAATGAAGAGCAAGAAACTGTTCTGAATGGGTCAACACAGCACTTCCTCAAAGGACAGAGCACTATATGCTATGGTGGGGACAGGCATGCGTAAATTCACGAGTGGATGGACGGTGAGTTTACAAATACGTGGAAAACAGCTCCTGTCAGTATTTTGGAGACCACACTTAACTTCTGAGTAAATCTGCTGTTCTGAACAACGGTGGGGTCATTCCACCTCGCTCACCCTTCCACCCACCTCAGCCTCTCAGCTCCAGGTGCTTATATACTTTCCAGGGAGGACCGTGTCCTGGCTTTAAGAAGTCCAAACGTCCCTGTCAAGATCTTGTAACTCTGACATGGGAAGTTCCTCCTTATGTTCTACTGCTCTTCTGCTTTCATTTAAGAATGTCTCCTTAGTCTGTCGGCCTCAGACACAGAGAGTGTCCTTAGAATAGACGGCAGCTTGGAGACATCAATCACTCCACCGTTCAGCCTGCTCTCTTCCCTGCCCTCTCTTGGGGGAATCTATTTCCTATCAATTGATCATGTCAGACTTCCTGCTCTGAGAGTCAGACCAACCCTCCTCCCCCCAGGCTGGCATCACCCCAACTCCTCGAGCCACCTTATATCTTGCTCCCTCCACCCATCCTAGAGCCTCTCCCTCAGGCCTGAGTCCCAGCATCTCAGCGAGTCTTGCTTAGCTCCTCCTCACCCCACCGAACAGCATTTCTAGGCTATAGGAATATGGAAACACCTGAGCCAGGACTGGGGAGAAGGGGTGTCATCCCAGAGCCACAGGGAGTTACTGTCGAACTTTTGACTTTTCCCTAAAAATCAAGTCACTTGGATATCTCCTGCTTACCCATCCCTCCAAAGGCAGGACATTCCATGGCAGGAAGCACCCACCCTGAGTGTCTGTGAGGAAAACCCACAGGTAGGTAAAGAAATATCTGAGCACTTCCAAGTCCCCACACCCTCCCTGTTCTCAAGCCTCAAAATGACATCTGGTCTTGACACCTCCATCTCCATTTTAATTTGCCCTCTCTTAATCCTTGTCCCCCCGCACCCCCCCCCCACACCACCTACAATCCTACACATTTTTCCAAACCTTCCAGGCCAGAAGTCTGCTGTGGACCTCCCATCTAACAGTTCTCCACCGATCCCCCTCACCCTGAGCTGTAACTTCAAGAGGGCTCAGTTACTCGCCCTATCATTGTCCTGCAGGCGCGTAGGACAATATACTTTAATTTCATACACTAATCAACAATCAAGAGAGTTTTCTATCCTTCTATCTTGCAGGCATATATGGACTTATCTAGATCTACAGTAGCCTCCATCATTATGTGAAGACTCTCCAAAGCCCAAGACCAAATTCCCTGCTTTTCTTACAGCTCAGCAAAAGTAAAAGGCAGACACTGCGAGTCTATTTTATTCTAGGGACTACTGAACACGTAATTTGCCAAGAATAGCACTCACCCCCTTGTGTTCCATGACTGCCCACAGGCACCTGATGCTTACCCAAGGGATTGCCTGGCCTTTTGGTGTCCATGGAAGTCAGCTTGCTGGTGTCTCATATGATAGGAACACACCCTCCTGGTGACAGAGGTACTGATCTGACTTAGGTCTAGATTTGCCAAGCAGTCACATGTATGCAAAGCCTTCCTGGTCACACCCCAGGGCTGCACCATAGTTGTGAGAAGCAAATGAATACAACCAGAAGGGAGAACTGGCTGTGGCCCAGGGCCCATCCTTCCACCTCTGGGACTGAACCCTTCTGCAGTGATCCCAGCAGGAATATCACTCCTAGCTAGGCCACACGGCTCAGTACCAGATAGCTCAGGCCACCCAATGCCTCAAGCTGGAGCTCTGGCAGCTCAGAGCTCACCTCTGAGACTTATTTAGAGTCTGTCCTTGTACCAACTAACAATCAGCTATGACAGTTAGGTCTGGACAATCAAAGGGGCAAAACAGTGAGGGAGTGGCCAAGGACGAAGTGACAAAGGAGTAATTCATAAAGGCTGGCTGAGTGTGTGGGATCAAAAACAAATGTACCTGACCATTCAGGGTTGATTGGAGACAGGGTCTCAACCTGTCTAGATTGACACAAACCAGGCCAGCTTCAAGTACAGCTTAGAGTTTCAGAGACTCCTGCCTCTACCTCCCAAGTGCTGGGATTATAGGTGTACACAGCCTGTGTGACTTTAAAAAGAAATTATTTTATGAATGTTTTTACCTGTGTATGTATATGTACCACAAGCATGCAGTTCCAACAGGAGCCAGAAGAGGGCATTGGATCCACTGGACTTAGAGTGGCTGTGAGGTGCTATGTGAGTACTGGGAATTGAATCCCAGTCCTCTGGAAGCTTAGCTAGTACTCATAACCACAGAGGCATCTCTGCAGCTCCATGCCTGGCTTTTATTCAGTACATATTTACTGAATATCCACTCCATGCCAGGCACTGTGCTGGATCCCATGAGGAAATCAATTTGACCTCTGCTTCCCACAACCAAGATGCTGAGACCTATATTGTTCATTGTAATTACCCAGTGAGCTGTGGGAAAGGTCTCTCTCTTGGACTGCATCTTGGATGTCCTAAGAGCATCTCCTGGGTATCCCTGTATTTTAAGATCTCCCTGAGAGATGGATGCAGCTGATCTACAGATTGACATATGGACATGACAGATAATTATGTCATAACAGCAAAATGTGATGCATATTAGAAAAGGCAAGGAGAGTGAGTTCTGGGAGAATGGAGGAAGGATCACAACACACACACACACACACACACACACACACACACACACTACAGAAAAGTCAGAAGTAGAAAGTGTATGGTGAGCCTCACAAATTCAGGGCTAGGGATGACCCTGGCATTTATTTCTTTCAATCACAGCAATGCCACAGTGGAAACCTGGGAGAAAACAGAGCCAGAGCTGACATGCAAGATGATGGGTAACCATCGCCAGGTACGAAGATGTCGTTAGCTGCCAATAGCTCTCTAGAAATGGATGGTGGACAGAAGAAGACAAAATGGATGAGGTAATCAACAGATGGGTACACGGAGGTTATTGTTAAGAAGAAAGGCATGTATTTTGGAGAAAACACGAATTTCCCAATTTGGGGAGAGAGCTAATGAACAGGGATAGATACAAGTTGCTAGATAAAAGGCAGTTACATGTAAGGGGCAGAGCACAGAGGCCTGGTTGACAAATGTAGGTATCATGTTAGAAACACAAAGCAGGGAACTGACTGGAGTGCCACATGCTTGACAGATAGCAGATAACTGAAAATGACAGGTAAGTTTGCATGGCAAACACTGAGGGGTTGATGGTGAGCTGATTCTACAGTCTAAGTCCAAAGAGCAAGTTACAAGGACAATAGAAAAGTAACAGATGATGATGATGATGATGATGATGATGATGATGATGATGATGATGATACTGAATGTGGCAGGAAGAATGCTGGCCTAGGGGAAACCTGGGCAGGGCCTTTATTATGCTACTAATTTGATGGATTAATTTAAACAAAGAGAATGGACCTGAGAGGGAATGGGAATGGGTGTTACTTGAGTTCATATAAGATACCTCTCTAATCCTCAAACCTGGTCTCTGGATGAAGAGACATCTGAGAGAGGTCAAGCAACTTGCCCATTGTGCATAGCAGGCAGATGGACATTCGAATTCCATCTGCCTGACTTGGGCACTCTGCTTTCCACCTCAGGGTCTTTACCTGGAAAGGCAGAGCTACGAGGAAGTTCTCAAGCCCCTTCAGGTAGTTCTTTGATGGGAGAGGGGTGGTGTTGTCTTATGTGTAAAAAGATCCCCATTCCCCTGGGGCAGGATTAACGGAGAGTCCTGAGGGTTAGCAGACAGACACACTGTATTCTTCTCTTTGGTTTTGTTCTAAAGGCATGTTAGAAATGTCCCATGATAGAAATGAGAGCAACAACCAATCTATTGACTGTGAACTGGCACTACGAGAAGCTAAAATTGACAGGAAGCTAGATTCAGTTTGAAAGAAAATTAATTAAGCATGTTCTCACTGTGCTGGAAAAATGGAAAGTTTAAAAACAATGCCATGATTTCAACAAGTGCTAATCTGTGGGTGGCAGGATTATAAACTGTTTTGTTTTCTTACATTCCTGCAATTAACATTTAATAAATATTACTTTTTTACATGAAGCTAATTATAAACACCATTCTTAAGTTGACACCTTGTTTTAAACAATAATTGTAAAGCACTGTTTGCCAGGAGGGAAAAGAGGTGTTATTTTATTAACTCATTTTTTAAACATTGCTTTCTTTAAAACGGTTTTTAAAACTAACTCTGCTGTTTTGTAAGATTTGTTTGTTCAGTAGGAGTGGTCAACTAACAACTCCAGAACCCACAGGTTCTGTGGTGACCTGGAAGGAGACCCCGATTCTACTGTTATATGGGGTACCAGATGCTGTAGCCAAAATGCCAGGGCTAGTGGGTGAGGTCAGTTTAGGGAACTGGGGTGCAGCAAGAGATTGTCTACCAGACCAGTGCCTCCTGTTACGCCAGCAGCTGAGGGAGAGCACAGGCACACCCTTACCTGCATAGGATTGGTAGGCAATTGTATACAGGGGTAGGGTAGGAGGAAAGAGCAGCTGAAGGCTCAGCACTGGCTGGCAGGGTCTGTAAACCTAAGTTAGAAAGCAATCCAGTATAGCAGCCAGGGTGGGAGTCCCTCCGCTACTGCGATCCTCCTTCACAGTAATGGACCAAATGTTTAATGGCACTTTCACGTGGTGAAAAAAAAAAAAAAACCCAAAACCCAACAACAACAAAAACCCCTCATGTTTGCCTCTTTACTGCTCCCTAGACATCTTTTTTTTCTTTAAATAATCAATTACTACTAAACCCTACATAGGAATTGTAATGTCACCCATTCAAAGCTCCCCTCCCGCCCCACCCCACACCAATGGAGTTCATTCCCTCAACGCAGTTAGTCCCTGCATGCCTAAGTCTACTGACAGCTCCCTAGACACTTTTGGAGGCTTATCACGTTAAGATGACCGCGAATGAGCCACTGTTCTTAGAGCCCTAGCAAATGTCCTGTGATCAGGACCGCTCTCCAGTTAGGAGCTGACCTCAAGTCCTGTGTTGCAAAGCTGACACTGGCTTTCTTTGCCTAGACACCACAGCTACTTGAGGTGAGATGAGGTTTTCCCACTTTTGCCAGGGCCAAGAAGAACCGACCAGACCCACAGACTTGTGGGTACTGTATCACCTAGACTGGAGAGGGGCTAGGGATCTTTGTGGCCTGGGTGCACCACCGACCAAATCCAGCCTTCTATTGGGATCCTTAGTGCTGATTATAAGACCAGTGAAACTGGGCGAGTTCACTTATGCCATCCCAGAACGCAGGAGACAGAGACCAGAGGATTGCTTTGAGCTCAAGGCCAGCCCGGGCTACATAGAGAGACCGCGTCTCATTACAAAACAACACTCCTGAAACTTAGCAGGGCAAGGCTAGAGAAAGGGTAGGGTTTCCAGGGATACGATCATCGGAGTGGCTTTTGGAACCCGAGGGGTAGAGAAATCTGCACCCAACCGCCCACCTCCTGAGGCTGCGGCAGGAGAATGCTCACCTGTGTCTCGGAGAGGCTGAGGCTGCCTGCCAGCTGCTTCCGCTCGGCGCCCACGACGTAGTGATTCTTCTCAAAGGCTCGCTCCAGCCGCAGCAGCTGCGAGGGCGAGAAGGCCGTGCGAATCCGCTTGGGCTTGCGCGCGAAGGGCCCGTGCAAAAGCAGCCCGTCCTGGGGAACGTCGTTTGCTGCAGCCCAGAGGCGACAGCAGCACCGCAGGTACAGATAGAGAGAAGGGGCGCGATGAGTAGCAGGCCTCTGCCTCGGGGGCGCCCTGCCACCTCTGCAATCCTGACACCTCCTCCGCCTCTCCCATTTCCCTTGTGGCTGCCCTGAAACCACACTCCAGAGCTATCCGCAGGGAACGAGGAGCAGAATCCACACTTGAGCCAAGACGCGAGCCCAGGCCTGATGAGGGCCCAACAGGCTCAAATCCAACGTTGCCAGGGGCAGCAGAAAGGCCAAGGGATGGCAGAAATCCCTTAGGTCTGTTCCTGCGGCCCTACAATGCTACCTCCACCCCGGCCCCTAACGATTGATTAGCTTTTAATTATTTAATTCCAAAAACTTCCCAGACTAGCTAAAAAGAACCGGGTTGGGGCTCAGAAAGGCAATGGGGGAAGAGCAAAGCTGACAGGAAGACGACCCAGAAGTCCTCCAAAGATTCTAACTCCTGCTTAAAGCACTCCTGCAGCTCACAGCTCGGGCTACCACGACCCTGCTGAAAAATCCTGCCAGCAGGCCTAGGCTCCACCACACAGGAGGTGAACACAGGCTGGGTCCAGCAAGTGGGCAGTTTTCAGATCCACTTTTCTCTGCCCTTCCCTTCTCTCCTCAGGCCTTAAACACTGTGAAGGCAGGCCCACTGTGAAGGAAGGCTGGAGGATTGGAAGCCATTCTCATGGAAAAGGCTCCTGTTAGTCCTCTGAGTTGAAAGATCATGGAAGTAAAAAATATATATATATACATACATACACACACACACACACACATATATATATATCCCATCATACATATAGAGATATTCATTTCCCTATAGGTATGTGTAAATACCCAGCTTTCCCTTTGCCTTTTCTGCCATTACTGTATAAGAGTTCATAGAGTGACTGTCCCTTGGCAAAGCTCCCACACTCTACTACTACACTGAGAAGGACTGAATAAGACTGGGGTGGTGGTCAGGAAGTGTAAAAGCCAGAGCAGGCTTCTATCTACAGTTCCGGCTGGCATGCCTTCCCCTCACTGGGCCCTCACACAGTTTGCACATGCTCGAGGATTCAAAAAACCCCTGAGACCATCACACACTGGTCCTCACACACTGGCCCGTGTCAGTTCCCCTGACCCAACAACATAGAGCCCTAGATGAGATGTTTTGACAGAGTTAGCTGTTGAGATTGACTGATCCAATTAATTTCCTCAGAGATGGCTACTGACTGGGTTGACTCAATTGGACTCACTATTTTACTCTAAAGACAGCACTCTGGACAATTCAGATGAGCTCTCCTGGTTCTGGAAAGAGCTACGTAAGTGAAAGCCGCATCATGAGGTGCCCTTGTTAAAATTCGGCTGGTAGACTTAACTGTATCCCTCTGCTGGTTGCAACTGCCTGAAGTCCAGCAACCTGGGTTGCTGGAATCTTCTTTGGAACACAGTTGCCTGAGATTGACCTCCCATCACCTACGAATTTTAAGAGGTTGGGTCTGCACTACTATGCAACAGGATGAGGAGGGGGGTGTCACTGAGGAGTGAGGGATGAACATCTCCCCTAAAGGCTGGTGCCAAGAGCAGACCTAGGATCCCCACTGGCCTGGCTGAGGAAGTGGGGGTTTCAGTTGGGAAGTAGAGGGACAGTCAGGGAAGGTAGCCTGCCAGAGAGAGTAAAAGGGAAAAAAAATAAAAAGCCTACTCCTGGAGTGAATAAGAAGACTCAAAGCCTTGGGTGAGGACCAGTCTGGAAGTCCAGGGAGGGGAGAGAAGTGGATGAGAAGCCTTTATTGAATCAATTGCTTCGAAAGCCCACATTGTTCAGAGTCCAGGTAAAACCCCATCTCTGAGACAGATGAGCCAGAGAAGAGGTTGTGGGGAGAGACCTTTCTGTCTCAGCATTCATGGGCTTTGGTTCCAGTGGCTCAGCTGTCTGGCCTAACCTCTGTGGCAGTGAGGTCGAAGTGGAGAGGGCCACACAGGTCTGAGTAAGTGGAATGCAGAGGTGTACAGGGAATCGGAGAGAGCAAGACTGGGCTCTGCTGCAGTGTAATGGCTGTGGTGAGGTGCTGGGGAGTGTGCCAGTCACCTGAATAGTGGAGGAAAGCTCTCCCTGTCTGTTTAAACCCCATAGGATGAGGAGAGCCTCCACTAGCTCTTTCCTGACCCAAAGCTACTTTGCCTCCACTCCCCAATCTTGCTTAGTTTGGGGAAACGGAAGGCATGTCCTGCTGTAGCAGTTAGTATGTGCCCCAGGATGTTTTCATATGCATATGTTGAATCATAGGGTCTTCTTGACCTAAGTATGAAAGAAGCCTGAAGCTACAAGATTATCCCAAAGTACTGATAAATGAGGAAAGTTATTTAATTAAAAGAACAAAACACCAAAGCCTTTCCCAGCAAGAAAGATGATGTTTAGTGCAAAATCAAACATCCGACGATATTAACCAATGGCTGCAAGTTACTGTAAGGATAGGGGTGTCGAGGTGTCTGTGTACTGGACACCTCTCTTTTTGACTCATGGGAAAGGGTCCACCTCTTCCTACCATCTCCAGAGGAGCCTACACAGTTCCTGACTGAGCCACAGGACAGATCAAGCTTGAGGCTGGGGGTGCAGTCTGTTTGGACGAAGTAATTTCAGGCCGTGAGAAAAGGTGCCGGTTTCAGACACCCATAGGAAAGGAACATGAACTCATCCTTCCCTGGAATTAGGAGTTAGGATGTGAAAGTTCCCACATTCTCTCTCTCTCTTTCTCTCTCTTTCTCCAGGCTGCTGCAAGGCGATGGCTGGGAGCTAGCCGCAGAGATACTAAGAAGAACCAGGATGCGGGAAAGCAGGAGCAAGAATCCAAAGCGGCCATGGGCTGGAGCTGCAGTCCTAGATGGAGAGGCCGCCTTAGCTACAGACTCGGAGCCTGGTGCCCTGGGGGAATGGCCTGGAACTAGAACCTGGAGCGGTCGGTCGACAGTAAAGCGGAGGTAGTCTGTTCCCTCCTCACGCTGGAACAAAGGCGTCCTTTGAAGCTAGTCCCCACAACCGCAGCAGGGTTGGCAGGGCTGGGTCTCCCTTAGCCCCCCTGCAGCTTTCCAATTCAGAAAGTTCTTGGTCCATGGGAAATATCACCAAAACGACGCCAACCTCGCTTAATCTTCGTGGGTTCTTCCCGTTTTGCTCCCCAGTTCGGAGGTCCCGACCGTGCACCCCGGCTTTTCCTCTTTGCTTAGGGGAGAAGCCGGCTTCCAGGCGCCATCCGTCCGCCGTTGCTCGGGAGCGCAGCGCACAGAACGCGTCCGCGGGTTCCTTTTCGTTCTTGTAGGGTTTCGTTTTCTTGCATCAAAACGGGACTGAAGTGAGCATCGCGGAGACCCGGTTCTCCAGAAAACACGGCGCCGGAGGGCCTGGGACGGCTGGGTTTTTAGCCTCGAGCCCCGGTGAGATCTGGAAGAGGCGGCGTCGCCCGGCTGCGGGCTGCAGGGCCGCAGCACTTCGGAGTTGGAAAGGGTTGATCAGCACCCCTTGGACTTCCGAGTTCGTAAGCGCGGTCACACTCGGATCCTTCTCCGCGTTGAGACGCGGTTCTGGAGAGAAAAGGCCCACCGTTTGTGTAACTCCACAACGTTTCCGCTGGGACCGATGGCTCAGAGAGCAGCAGAAATTTCCTGGAGGGTTTTGCGGAGGATGTATTTGTCTTGCGTGGCTGGGGATGCTCCGAGCCCGAGAGCTGATCTCTCTCAAAAGGCACCTCCAGCCTCGGGCGATCGGGATCAGCGCGGCCGGGCCAGAGGTGTGAAAGGCGGAGAGAAAAAACGTGAGATTCCGGACTAAGGGCTGAAAAAGCCCCATCCAGGAAACATCTTGAGTAGTTGAGGCACTGGATTAGGCTAGAAGCCCTTAGCACCCCGTCTTCCAGGGTCCCGGATCGTTCACCAACCTAGGTCCCTTGAGCCGTGGGCTCACACCCTGGAAGAATCAAAACTCCGCCAGTGGGCGCGAAGCTGAAGATAGAGACCCCGGGGGAGGGGGGACGCGGGTAGTTGGCTAAATTTGAATAAAGCCTCATTTTAGTAGTAAGCATTGATGTTAAGTGACAGGAAATGTTACCTAAAGCAGCTAATACCTTAGGCTTTTCCACTCCCGCTCCCGCCTGGGCACATTTTTTAGAAGAAAAATATACAGACAAAAATACGCGCCGAAGTAATTACACTATTGGATCCACGGGTGGTTTCTCCGTTAGTATGTAGTGGCCAGGTAAGACTGGGGTCATTGACAAATCGGGGCCCTCTCCAAATAGCTTTCTCCAAGTCAGTCAAGCCACTATAGCTAAAGGTCCAAGAAATTTTTTTCTTTTATCGTATAAATAATTGTATCACATATCAGATTCACTTTGGCTGTGTAGCTCTGGCTTAATGTCAGTGTAGCTCTTGGAGCCAAAGTGCCAACCTTGTCTTAGTTTTGCTGCTGTTTTACGAAACGCTAAATTTACCTGTAAATAAAGTCTATATATCAAAGTGGGAACTAAGCAATTGCTATAGGAATTAAGGCCAATCTTTTCTTTTTCTTCTTCTTTTTTTTTAATGAAAGAAAAGAAAATTGCACATCCAAGGAAGAAAATTATCTGCACTGAACACAACTCTCTTTTCTTTAGGAAAGTCAGATAACTGGTGTGTGTGTGTGTGTGTGTGTGTGTGTGTGTGTGTGTGTAAAGCTTTTGGAGGGGGTCTTAATTAGCAAACCAGCTGTGGCTGCAGACGGGGCGGGATAAGACTAGATTATGACCTTAAAAGCCCTCCTCCCCCACCTCCCACTCAAGAGAACTGTCCTGAGCTCTACCAACCGGGTGGGCTCTTGGACTAGGTCAGTGGTGAAGAAAGTCAGTTTGTCTTCACAAGCCTTTCCCACTTTGGGTCGGAGAGGTCACATGTGACTGGCCAAGGTTGCTGAGAAACGTCCCAAGAAATCTGAGTGAACGCACTACGCTGCCCTGTTTCTCACAGAGCCAAGGAATGCGGGTGGACTTTCCCCTGCCCCGGCGCGCCAAGAGTTGTGATGACCAAGAGAGCGAAGTATGGTCACAGCTCAAAGCTCTGGCGCGGAAGGGCGGAGGGTCAGCATTTTCAGGGACTGGACTGGTTAGTGTGAGAGGAGATAACCACAGGAGGGTCTGAAAAAGCTCCTAGGATGCTCTCGGCCTTCTGTCGCAACCCGGCTTCATTCCTTGGAAAGCGTGGCGGTCCCAACCTCACTTCCTGGGTGGGAGACCAACACAGCAGACCACAGGCTAATCGCCTGCGCACCCTCAAGGCTGATCCCTAAGCCCTGTCCCCCATAACTTCTGAACAACCCCGCCGCCGCGCCGAGCCTCCCCCGCATCCCCGGGTCACGAACACAGCGTGGACACTCACCCTGGAAGCGGTGGCCAAAGAAGCGATTCCGAAGCACCCAGGGGTAGAAGTGGAGAGGGTCCCGATGCTGGGCGCTGAAGAAAGAGTGAGGGGGTTGCAGCGAGGAGGAGCCCAGCTGGTGTGCCGGGTGCACCGTCAGAGCCGGGTGGTTCATGGCCTCTGGGAACACCAGCTCCGGCCCTCCATAGAGCGAGCGGCCGGCGCCCGCAGCTGCCGCGGCAGGGAAGCCACTCACGAAGGCCGTCTCGGCCGCACTGGGGTGAGGGTAGTTGAGCGCCGTGGGCCTGAGCGGTTCCTCGGAGGCGGCCACAGCCAGCGGATGGGAGCCCGCGCCCCCGCTGCCAGGACTCCCGCCGGTGCCACCACCATCCTTGGCCACCAAGGACTCTATGGTGAAACCCCCGCTCGCCGCGGGCTGGAACATCGTCGCGGCCGCCGAAGCGGA
>JADRCD010188177.1:0-12328 GCA_019843815.1 Montemys delectorum
GATGGAGATTCAACTCAGACTCTGGGGAAGTTGGACACATTAAACTGAGAGGTAACTAGCCATGTGGCAGATACACACTAGAATAAATGAGTTATATAAATTTCAAGCTAGTCAGAAATGAGACAAAGTTTAGCCTAGGCATTTATTCATAAACAATTAAGTCTCAGAGTCCTTATTCTGGGAACAAAGAGGCCAGATAGAAAAGCTTGAGGCTACAGGTGTCACACATGTGGGCTAACAGGTACAGCCCAGGTTGGCCCCTTCACCAGCCAGCATGGACATGCTGTGACAAAGGACAGTTGTCCGTGGGCAAAGTGACAGGTTTCTGTTTGCACTTCCTTTATTTCTTCCTGTTTGCAGCGCTGGGGTTGAATTCAGGGCCTCAGGCACGTCAGGCAAGCTCTCTCTCCACACCCCAGCCTCCACCAGGAGCTTGCTTTGAGGCAGGATCTCATGCAGATTAGGCAGCTGGGCTGGCATTGAACTGCTAATCTCCTGCCTCAGCCTGGGATTACAGGTGTTCATCAGCATACCCCACAATTTGTTTAACCGTAGTTAATGTAAGAAAGCTCAGCATCAGAAGGTGCTGATGTCAGGCCTCTGGCACATATGCATGTTCTTGTGTGCAAGAAAGTACTTGTGTGTGAGTCTGTGTGTGTACAAATGTAATTTGAAAAAGTAAAAAAGAATCGTTTAAGTAACCGTGTATAAGAATTTGGGGTACATATCATAGGTCCTCCCTGACACCTCTCAAGTTGGATGTGGCAAAACAAGAATAGAACAAACAACGCCCAACCCAGTGATTGTGCCCCAGTTTCTCTGGGCTGGCTCTTTTCTTGAACCTTTTGAGAAAAGCCCTGACTTAAGACAGGGGCCCATTGCTGTGAGGAAACACCATGACCAAAGCAAGTTGGAGAGGAGAGGGTGTATTTGGCTTACACTTCCATATTGCTGTTCATCTTGGGTGGGAAGCCAGGACAGGAACTCACACAGGGGAGGAATGTGGACGCAGGAGCTGATGCAGAGGCCATGCAGGGTGCTGCTCACTGACTGCTTTGCTCCAGCCTAGGGATGGCACCACCCACAATGGGCTGGGCCCTCCATCACTAAGTACTACATAAGAAAATGCCTTACAGGCTTGTCTACAGTTCAATCTTATGGCGGCATTCTCTCTCTCTCTCTCTCTCTCTCTCTCTCTCTCTCTCTCTCTCTCCCTCCCTCCCTCTTCTTTTGCCTGCCGCCCCCCCAACCCCTACTTTGGTTTTTGAGATAGACTTTTTTCCTGTAGCCCTGGCTGTCTTGGAACTCACTCTCTAGACCAGGCTGGCCTCGAACTCACAGAGATGCGCCTGCCTCTGCCTCCTGAGTGCTGGGATTAAAGGCATGTGCCACTGCCACCTGGTTTAAGGCTTTTTCTCAGATAAGGTTCTCTCCTCTCAGCCGACTTTAACTTGTGTCAATTTGACAAAAAAAACAAAAACAAAAACAAAAACAAAAAACAAAACAAAAAACAAAACAAAAAAAACCCAAAAAACGTCCAGCTCAGGCCCTGATATACAGTTAGAAACCCAAAGCACAAAGCACGATAGCTGTCTGCCTGGTCGGAAAACAGAGAGAGACTCTCCCATTGGTCAGGGACAGGGCTGGCCCTGTCCCAGGTAGCCTAGGCTGCTATCCATTGAGCTCCTAGCTGAGATGCTGAGGGGGAACTTGGCTAAACACATCACACTTTTTTGACCTTAAGTCGCTTGCTGCCATTGGGCCTGCATAGCCCCTGCTCAGCAGGACAGGCTCAGGGACTGGTTGGAAGTTACAGGGGTAGAGCAATGTGGTGATGTTTGAATGCAGCTCTGTGACAACCCACTGAAAATGAAGGCCTCTCCATAGCACTGCTGAGGCCTACCTCAACCCCCAGCAGCTGAGGGCTTGTCATAGAGCTGTAGTAGTAGCATGCTCTGCCCACCAGCCCACAGGTTACTCTCAGCTACCCCTCCCCTAGCAGCTCCCTGGACTTGGAGAACCTGGGGAGACTGAGGCGGAGTGAGTGATGGAGATACATTGTGTACACTGTATACATGTTCAAAGAATACAAAGTTTAAATTGCTGTTTTTAGTTGCCAGAGTTTCATAAAGGAACAAAAATTACATTAATTCTGGAACAGGATTTGGACAGAATTTCCAAATTTTCTGAAATGCCCTAAGTGTAATTCTGTCACTTCTTGCTACCCACTTGTGGAAAGTGCTGCTCTCAGAATTAATGATCATAAAATGCAAATATCGATCAACTCTAGAAAAACATCTTCAGTGCTTTGTGTCCTGTAGGATCAAGTATTCAGACAGCATTTAATTCTTTATATAAAACAAACACATTTATGGCATGTAAATTTGTCTTTAATAAATGGTAAAATACATGTATGTGAAAGAATTGTCTTACAGTGAACTTTTTGCCAGGTGTGGTGGTACGCATCTTTAATTCCAGGTGGAGTTCTATGAGCTGGGACCAGCCTGGCCTACATAGCAAGTTTTAGGGCAACTAGGGCTACAAAGTTGAGAACCTGACTCAAAAAAAAAATTATTTGCAGAATTTAACACCCTCCCCCCCCCCCCCCCCCCCCAAAAAAAAAAAAAAAAAAAACACATAGGAACCACCCAAGAGCTGATCAACCAGAGGGGTGAACCTGGACCTGGAATTCAAGGTCATCTCTGGCCACTTAAGGGAATTCAAGGGTAGCCTGGGCTTTACAACACGTAAGACCCTTTTGCAACCCAGAAGTGTTTAGTACACCCTGGAATGGCACCCAGGGAGGACTCCTTAGACCAGGCAAAGCGCTATGCAAGAGTCAGCTGACTCTGTGGGGACCAAACAGGGATTCCTGGAGGTGGCATCCTTCTCCTGTGACCTCCACAGCTTCTGGGAGCATTTCCTCACCTTTGAAATGAGAATAGTGAGCCAGCCCCAGCTAAGGACCTTAGGAAGAGACTTATTAGCATACGTAAAGCCTCAGTTTAGGTTGCGGTTCAGTATCTCCATAAAGAGTTCAATTAGAACATCCAAGGTCTTCCTGGGGACCCTGGGCTGGAAGGGGGAGGGGCGGGGAGCAGAGCTGACACTCGGGTATTAACAATAACAGCTGGCTGGTCCTCAAAGCTTCCCCCAGTCACAGCATCTCTAAGCACCTATTCATTAAACCCGAGTGCAACTGAGGATTAGCACAATTGGAGAAACTGAGGCTCAAACAGACTGCTCCAGGTCATCCAATCCGTCACTGGCAACACCTGGGGCTCTTCTCCCTGGTGGCTGGGAGTCCCAGCAGTTCCCACTTGCAGTAACATTGTGCTCTGGGACGAGAGGTCCGAAGGCAGTGTGTATGGGGGTGGAAAATTGAGGGCTTTTAAACTTATTATTTTACATGTGAGTGCTTATCTCCGTGTGTCTGTGCACCCCACGTATACAGTGTCCTTGGAAGCCACAAGGTCTGGTTCCCCAGACCTGGAGAATTACATACAGGCAGTTGTGAGCCACCATGTGGGTGCTGGGCGTTGAGCCCTAGTCCTGTGGAAGAGCAGCCAGTGTTCTTGACAACTGAGCATCTCTACAGCCTTTGGTTTGTTTTTAAATTAACTAGTTGCCAGGCAGTGGCAGTGCACGCCTTTAATCCCAGCACTTGGGAGGCAGAGGCAGGCAGATTTCTGAGTTCGAGGCCAGCCTGCTCTACAGGGTGATTCTAGGACAGCCAGGGCTATACAGAGAAACCCTGTCTCAAAAAACCAAAATAAATAAATAAATAAATAAATAGTAAATTAATTAATTAACTAGTTAATTATTTTGCTTTGGGATGTTTGCTGCTGTCCAGGCTGATCTTAAATTCACAGCAATCCAACCCTCCAGGCCTGGGATTACAGGTGCGAGCCACTATGCCTGATTGATTAGTTGTGGTTCTGTGAGCCTTGCTCTCACCGTGCTGGTCTTGAACTCGCCACACTGCTAGCTTGTGCCACACCTGGCTGAAAAGTGTATTTTGTTTTTTTCTGGAGATGGAGATGGGAAGCAATTACTACTTACTATCACTGCCTTTCTTTTTATATCCTGCATTTCAGCTTGTCAGAACGACTTAAAAAAAAAAAGCCTCACTTTGTAGCCCTGGTTGGTCTGGAACTCCCTCTGTAGACCAGGCTAGCCTTAAACTCCAAACTCTGCCTGCCTCTGCCTCCCGAGTGCTGGGATTAAAGCTGTGTACCACCATGCCAGGTTTAGCATGCCATTATTTAAAAAAAATATTTATTATTACTATTATGATATAATTTATCTTATGTGTCTGAGTGTTTTGCCTGCATGTATGTATGTGCACCATGTGTGTTTCAAGTGTCCATGGAGGCTTCTAGATTCTCTGGTATTGGAACTCATCAATAGATATTTGAGGTGTTTCTTTTTTTCCCAAGACAGGGTCTCATATAGCCAAGGCTAGCCTTAACCTCTCTCTGTTGCTAAGGATGGACTTAAATATCCGATTGTCCTGCCTCTGCCTTCCAGAGATGAGTGCGAGGTGAGGCGCCCCACTAACAGTGCAGAGAGAGCAGACCCAGGGCCAGGCAGGTGCCCTTCCAAGTGAGCCACATCCCTAGGACCCTAGTTCGACTTTTTGGCTATTAGGAATGAATATTAGTTCTCTTTCTTGCCTCCTTCCTTCGACTGAGTCTTGTTTGTCCTGGGACCCAGTTTGTAGCCAAGATCAACCCTGAACTCATGGCATTCCTCCTGCCGTAGCTTTCTGAGTAGAGTCATTACAGTATGTACACCTGGCTTTTCTATTGGTTTTTCAAGGCAGGGTCTCTTAGGACCCAATCTGGCCTTGAACTTGCTATATAGCTAACAGTGCCCTTGAATTCCTGATCTTCCTGCAGCTACCTCTCCAGACCAGCTGGAGTGAGTTCCAGGCTAGTCAAGAGAAGCAGCCTCAATAAGACAACTCATAAAACGCCTAACTTGGCTAGGGATGGAACTTGACGGTGGAATGCTTACATGCCTTAGATCTCAGTACCATCAACGGGCCCAGACAAACAACAAACCAATCTAACATATTACCTTGAGTAGCAGTGAGCCTGGGGGTGTGGCTCAGTCATAGGCAGAGCTAAGCCCTAGCACTCGTGAGTCTCTGGGGTCCATCAAACACCGTATGGTCCAGTGATTCTCCTCACCGGTGTTTGCCCCGCAGGGCTGAAACCATACATCACCAACAAACCTGGACCTGTTTGTCCCTAGCCGTACCAAGAAACAGTTGCCCAGTGTCCAGGACTTGTGACTGGTAAACAGATTGTCAGATATCCATACGATGGATACTTTTCAACTACAGAAGGGGATGAGGTGCCGACGCTTGAGACCCCATGGGTCAAACCTTGAAACCCTCAGGTGTACACTCCCTAAAGGCAGCAACTATCGATTTGCTCTCTACCAGATACTGTGAACTATCTGTGGGACAAAGGACAGGCTCTGTCCCTCTGCCAGGTGCCCAATGGGGAATCTGCCAGCAGGTGAATCACAGCAGGCCCTGCCTCATCCTCAGTGTGTGCACCCCACAGCTGTATCTCTGGACCATTAACATAACAGGTGGCTGTGGCTTCTGCTGGGTACTGTATGTGTCAAGCCCTAGGCTATTGATCTCACTGATTCTGAAGTCTCAAGGGTCTCTAGGTCAGGGAGATCATTGAGGAGCGAACAGCAATGCACCTGCCCCCTCCCCCTTGTCGCCTTGTTTCTTTTGCGACAGGGTCTCACTATGTCCTGAATCTCGGTATATAGACCTGGCTGGCTTTGAATTTACAGAGACCTGAATGTCTCCGCCTCCCCAAGTGTTGGGATTAAAACTGAAAGTCAAACAGATCCAGCCTATGTGTCTCTCTGGAAGTGGACCTTCTGCCCATGGTGTTAGTGACACTGATGGTGGCTGTGGGGAGTGGCAGTAACTTTCCAGTAACCCTGAGCCTTAGGTGCTGCGGATGTGGCACTAACCCTGACCAGACTCTGGGGCTCAGAACCAGCACAGCACAGCCAAGCAGCAGCCAACAACAGGGTGAAGCATTCTGAGCTTGATTTGGAGCCTGCTACGGCTGCTGGAATTTACGGTTCATTTCTCCTCTGGATAAAATAGGCCCTGAGCCCAGCAGAGGGGCCACAGGCTGCCCATAGCGGGCCTGGCCTCCTGCAGAGGGTCACTGAGAATTCTGTGTTTCATCAAATATTGCAAGGCTACAGAGTTTTATTTGAAAATAATTTTAATTAGCCGGAAACTATGAGTTTAATAAATGGAAAACAGAGAACTTTCCAAGGCCTCAGCTGGGAAACACTCGCTTTTTAAAATAAAACTCCGCCTGGCTTCCCAGGTCAGCTAAGCACCCTGACTGGAGGACCCTAGTGCCAGACGGATCCACAAAGAAAACAAAGCTTATTTTTAGAAAAATATTTTAAACTTGGTTTCAGTGATTTCAGGGGTTCCCTTCCCCATCCGTCCTGGCTCCTCACATCTTCCCTCTATTTTGGGGAGACCTCTCCGGGTGAAGAATATCTGGCAGGAGCTATTTCTGCTCAGATGAAAAGAAAAGGCCCCTCCCTCAGCTCCCCTAACGCCCCCTCCCCAATGAATTGTTGCTAAAAATGCCCCTGCAGACGGAGGGACCCATGAAGCTCAGCCTTGGCAGGTGTGCCCAGCAATGAAGGTGGCTCTGGGGTCCCTGCAGGCATGGAGACTCTGATCGCTCCCTCCCAGCAGGAAGCGGTGGCAGCCTGGCAGTTATTTCCGGGTTTTGAAAGCAGTTTTTAACTTGAAAGAAGCTTGATAAGGAGGCTGCTTTTCCTTGGTAGGAGTTGGTACCCTCCCTCCCCCTGCTCCTCACCGGTGAAGACACACCCCACACCACCGCTAACACTTCTAGGCCTAAACACAACTTGAACATTCCTCCTCATCCACAGAAGGCCGGCAGGCCCGCCCCTACAGCGGCGGCCACATACAGACACGCCCAAACCTACATTCACTCACACAGCAGGGCACAAGGACACACCCACTAGAGCAACACACACCTGCACACATCCAGCCCCCAGATCACCACACTCGTACCCTACCAGAACTCCCCTACCCCCCACTCTGAAACCCTATAACCCTGCATACACTGCATAAGCCCAAATCCACACTCAGTCACACACACCCCTCCACAGGCAATCTGAATATCACAAGACACACCCACACTCATCACCCAGAGTCCCTTATACGCACTCGGCATATTCATGACTACCTACACAATGTCCAGAAACACATCCCCACCAACCCTTCCTGCATCTATTACACACATCGTAGACACAGATTCCTGAATACTGTGCACAGTTCAACACCCATAAATATCTGGACAATCATACAGACACCCAGAACTTATAGACACAAATCCACCTCCCATACGGCACCCCCCCAAACACACGTTCCTTCAGAGATGACCTGCCAAGCACACCCACAAACACTCTTGCACTTTCTGGCTCCTCTGGCTGTCTTCCTGCTGTGCCTCAACTTCCTCTTTTCTTTTCTTTCCTCCACCTTTGGCTTGCTAGCAGCTCAGATCGAGGGCTGGCGGCCCTGGGTGTCTGAAGCTCACTGCAGCCTCTGTGATGATAAACTGCGAAATGAGATGGGAGCTGGGTGGGTGCGGCACACCTGTAGTCAGTCCCACCTCAGCTGGAGGCTGAGGCCGGAGGATCTGCTGTTACAAAGACTCTGGCTCAGCAAGCTGTGGGTAAGAGCTTGCCTGGCCTCAGTCCAGCAGCGGGTCAACCTGAAAGGGCTGCAGAGACTCAACTTCCGGTTTTAAAAAAACCACTGGGTGCGAGTCCTATCAGCCTTCGTTTGTCACCAGAACTAAGCTGGAGGCCAGCGGTGGCATCTTCAGGTGGCTTTCCTCCCTAGGTTTGGTGTTCTCCAGCAGGTTCTCTGTAGACACCCACCCCAGGGCCTTCCTGAGACCCTTCCTCAGAAGCAGACCCCGAAGTTCCTAGAGCCTGTCCAGCACATCTATCTATTTTTCCTGCATCAAGGACCTTCCGGGCTCACGCAGTCCCCCATATCTTCTCACAGCTCAATGCAGAGCTTCTTAATTGTATGTACTGCTTTCTACATGGATAGCAGGAGATTCAGACAGCAGAGGGGAAGACCTGCACTTGTACACGTCCCCCTTCTGGAATGATTTATAAGGTGGTGTATACTATGTTGGGCTGTTTCAAACCCACCCCTGTCTCCCAGCATTCAGTTGGAGCGCTTCTTGGAATCACTCCAAGCCCACGATAGGTCCCATCTAGATTAAGCCTTGAGCCTCCCTGCTTTTAGCTCCAGGCTGTAGCCTGTGCTGACTAGCCTGCCCTTATGTGTGGGTGAGAAAACTTGTGAATGACCACCTACCCCTCCAAGCTTCCCACGCTCCAACACATTTAAAACACACAACTTCAGAGCCCTAGCTTTGGGCTTTCAGAGTTTTTAAAAATGAATGTGGCTTACCCCAAAGAGAAGTCCAACATTCCAGCTGATCAAAAGTACTTGTTTAGAAAACTGAGTTTGAGAATGAAGTGGAAACAAGGTCTTTGAAATGAAAGCTGGACCTAAATAGCTCCACTGTGGAGCCGTTTCCTCCCCACTGCATTCTTTATGGCCTGGAGGCCATGGAGCTGCAGGGGCTTCACCCAGCCCTAGGCCTTATTGGCCTCCGGCTCCCTCTACCCTCCAAGGCCCAGCATCTGGGACAACTTTAAAACCGTTCGGCAGCAAGCACCGCCCCCCAACCCCCATCCCCGGGAAAAAAAAAAAAAAAAAAAAAAGGCTGCTCTAGTGAACACCAACCCCATGTTCCTTAACTGGAAACAGCTGCCCAGCTTGGCTCATCCCTCAGATGCCCCCCCCCCCAGCTGTGAGTCACAGACCATGGCCAAGGCAGGGGCAGCCAGAGGGGGGCAAGAATTGGTTGATAGAGCCCAGCTGTTGTCGATAAGAAAGCAAACTCTTTCTTGGTCTCTGGCCTACTTTGGAAAAGGTGTCTGAACTCTGTGTGCGTGTGTGGGTTACCTAACTGTCCCAAGTTTAAAAGATTGTTTTAAAACGACTAGAGTAAAAACACCACCACCAACATAAAAAAACCAAAAGCACAAATGACTATCTTATAAGCTTTGAGAACCAGGCAAACTGAGGCAGGCTTGTTTGCCTTCGGTAGAAGCCTGGATGAATTTGCTTTCAGCTCTCTTCTTCCTTTTGCATAAATAGCCTGAATGTGCTCAATCCCAGAGGAAGTTTTTTGTGTAAACAAGCATCACCCAGATAGAAGTTTACCCTGCTTAGTCTTCCTTCCTCCCTCTCTGAAGGATATACACCAGGTTCCCAAAGTCCGAGCAAGACCCTAGCCCGGCTCCTAGTGCCTGGCCCAGACATCCGCGTCCAGGCCACAGGCCCTAGTCAGGCATCCTAGAGAAAAATCGGACCTTCTGCAGCCAGAGCGGCCACGTGATCCACCCACTGGGTGAGTCACAGGCCAGCCACACCTCTTGCGGTCTCTAGCCAGGCCCTGCCACCAGTCAGCCAGCCAACAGTGGGATGCATCTTATTTCCAAAGGGAACAGCTAACAAATGTCCTTGACAGCCAAATAATTACTTTCTTTCAGCTGAAAGGATTTGCTATAAAACAAATCCAGGTACAAGTGGATGCAGGCTCTTCTGAGACCAGCCAGTTCCCCACCTTCGACACACCCCTTCCCAGACTGGCTGGGGCCCTGGGAAGCCAGGACTTAGTTTAAAAAACAAAACAAAACAAAACCACTACTCAAGAGCTTTTTTTCCAAAAAATTTTATTGGGGGGGAAACTACAAAACATTTACAGTACAATGTTTACAGTCACAATTTGTAGTGAACTGATTCCCCAAAATATATTACAACTCAAGTTGACTTATCTTGTTACATTCAAAAACCTACTTCTGTCAAAGTAGTCCAGAGTGCACTCGAGGTGCTCCAACTGTACCTACATACAAACTAAACAACTGCTCATTCATCTGCCATCCGGGAAGGCCGGAGACATTCCTGCCTCTTTACATTGAAAAATAATAGTACAAGTTTTGGACTGTCATAAACAAGGCATATTCATGTACCACCAACATTTCAGCACTAAGACGTGGCCTCTTCATAGCGATAGTAAAAAAAAAGTGGTAAATTTTTTTTTTTTGTGTGCAGGTGAACCCATCCGACATTCGAATTCTCAAGCACTAATGGAATACTTATTTGGTTGAGGAAGATTTAAGGCAAGTTCGGGCCCTGTGAAGGCACTGAGACCGGTTCCCCCATTATTGCTACATGTCTTTATACTCAATGTCACAGTAGAGCTGGTGGAACAGGAACCATTCTTTCCTTGCTGGTTTATAAAGCTGGATCTACAGAAGCATGCCACACTTGAGCCTGACAGCAGGGGCTGCGCTCATTCTCTTTTCTCTTTAAAGTTGGATGGGCTACAACCATTATACATTCTAAGAAAAACTCAAAATGTTCCTCAAACTACTTCCACAGCATCAAGAGAGATTTCTGTAAAGAAACCATGCAATCTTTCGAAATTTACGTAAACAAGGAAAGAAATTAATGAAATAAATATTACATACAATCTCTTAAATTAAGATTTTTCTTACTCATTTACAATAAAATAACCAAGTGAAGTTACAAAAGGCATATATTACTGTGAAAAGAACACACTCCACATTTTGCCGATTAATAATGGCAATTATAATTTAACATAATAAAAGAATATATATCTATTGCTTTCATCATACTCGATAAATACAGTATGAACAACATCCTCAATGTATACTTTTCACAAGATAATAAATAAGTTAAATAGTTTTTCATATTGAGTTGTGGTGCAGTGGTGCGGATCAACTCAAGACAGCTAAAAATGAAGCACTTATTTCCCAACAACTATGAACTGAGCTCTGCCCGAGGCTTCCAGAGAGCAGAGGAAATGGTTCTAAGCTAAACACCCACTAAGTGGTGGCAGTGAGCCGGTTATCAAACTTTGGAATGCAAGGGCTCCCCCACCCCCAGACATACAGAACTTTGTTAAAAAAACAAAAACAAGGTCAGCAACCACGGCAAAGGAGGCTGCGAGCTACTCGCATCAAGGCACGTTCTTGGCATTATTTTGAATTCTAGAAGCTTATAGTTTAGAGAGGTGGCAGCCGGCTGGCTCACACTGGTCTTGGAACCCCTTCCAAGGTAAGAGTCCCTACATCTGGACTGTAACTAAGGCTTTCGAGTGAGAGAAGAGATGGAATGGTGGTTGGTAGCTGCTGGTGCTGGGCTGAATTTCTTCCTTTTAAAACTTAGAGTTTCAAACTCATCTGAGACCTAAACAAGTGTTTGATATCTTTTGTTCTTTCCGCATCACAACTGGCTGTTGTGAATATTTTGTTCATCTCTACGAAAAAGTTCGTTGGCTTTTATCTCAACAAGAACAAACTTTGCAATAATAATTAATAATAATAAAAATAAAAACAAAAAACGAAACGAGAACACCGAAAGGCGACTGGCGGGAGCGGGCGCCCGCCCGGCAGAGTTCAAGTGCTCAGAGGGGCCTGCGAGTATGCGGCAGTGTCGTCGCCCCCCAGACCCGCAGCCCCTGCTGCGCCGCTACCAACCCCTCTCGGGCGCCCCCTTGCCTCAGTCGTCGGAGATGGAGAGGCGGCTGAAGATGGGAAGGCGCCGGCCGGGGTCCAGGCTGGGGGACTCGGAGCCGCTGAGGCTGCCCGAGCTCAGCGAGCCGCTCAGGTAACTGTCGCGGTCCGACAGCGAGTCCGGGGGGCTGGGGGGCGCGTCGAACACCGGCGACTCGGACAGAGGGCGCGGCAGCTGGAAGCCGAAGGGCGGCGAGGGCGGCGCGGCGGCCGGCGCGGGGGGCTGGGCGTGGGGCGGCGCGGGGCCCGCCGGGCCCTGCTGCTGGCTGCGGTAGTAGGCGGCGGCCGCGGCGGCGAAGCCGTGGGTCTGGATGGCGAGCGGCGTGAGCAGGGTGCTGAGCTCCGGGCCGAAGGCGAAGGCGTTGTTGGCGCCCGAGGCGGTGGAGCAGCCGCCGCACGGCGCTCCGGAGGCCAGCAGGTCCTCCGCGCCCCCGGGGCCGTAGAGCAGCGCGGCCGCCGCGGCCGCCGCCGCCGCCGAGGCGCAGCACGTCGGGGCGCCCGAGGGCGTGGAGGCCGCCGAGGCGGAAGAGCAGGAAGAGGCGGACGAGGAACAGGACGAGGCCGAGGAGGAGGGCGGCGGCGGCGTGCGCGACGTGGGGCT
>JADRCD010188178.1:0-12214 GCA_019843815.1 Montemys delectorum
CTATCACTATGTAGTACACCTTGAGATCAGGAATTGTGATTCCTCCAGAAGTTCTTTTGTTGTTCAGGATTGTTTTGCCTATCTTGAATTTTTTTCTTCCATATGAACTTGAGAATTGCATTTTCAATGTCTGTAGAAAATTGTGTTGGAATTTTGAGGGGAATTACATTGAATTTGTAGGTTCCTTTTGGTAGCAGGGCCATATTGACTTTTTCTTTTCTTTTCTTTTCTTTTCTTTTTTCTTTTTTTTTTTTTTTTGCTGTTCTGTTTTTCAAAGCTTGTTTTCTGTGGACCTGGTGGTCTTAGAACTTGTTCTATCTAGCAGAGCGGCCTTGAACTCAGAGAATTCTCCCTGCTTCTGCTTCCTAAGGGCTGGACTTAAAAGCACTTGTCATCACAACCTGGCTTATATTACTTTTAAATTTCACTTTCTTTAATGTGTCACTGCTCCAATCTCTTATTTGTTTGTAGTCTGCAATGTTTCCAAGTCTTTAGGAATTTCATTCTTGCCAGGCAGTGGTGGCGCACGCCTTTAATCCTAGCACTTGGGAGGCAGAGGCAGGTGGATTTCTGAGCTGGAGGCCAGCCTGGTCTACAGAGTGAGCTCCAGGACAGCCAGGGTTATACAGAGAAATCCTTTCTCAAAGAATTTCATTCCTTTTTAAAAGTATTTTTTAGAAAAGATTATATTTATTTATTATGTGTATATGAGTACATTGCTACTATCTTCAGACACACCAGAAGAGGGCATCAGATCCCATTACAGATGGTTGTGAGCCACCATGTGGTTTCTGGGAATTGAACTCAGGACCTCTGGAAGATCAGTCAGTGCTTTTAACTACTGAGCCATCTCTCCAGCCCCCTAAAAGTACTTTAATATTTACAATAATACTTTTTGAATCTTAGGCTTTCCTCATGGCTGTAATTAAGAATTAATTGCTTTGTACACCTAATCTGGTCTTGTTGCCCAGAGACTTGAAGACAGTTCTGCAACTCTTTCAGGCTTGGCCCTTACTACTCAGTGGCATGGAAAAGGGACCAGTGCATGAGTGTCCTCTGACTTCCATGACTTTTTTGGGCACTTAAAATGAAATGGGGCTTGAATTAGAATTGAGTTCACTGACCAACTCTGATGCTGCTGTATTCACAGCACAGAAAGCGATGGGGATGGAGAAAGGGGAGAGCTTTCATGTTTGACAATGTTTGGTTGTCATTAGAAATGAGTAGTCAGGTAATCAAATTTTGACGATCAGTAAAAATCTCGACTGGCAATTTTTTTCCGTTTCATAGACCAGGGCAATCAAACTCTGGATAAGAAACTGAACTAATTTCTAGAAACCAAAATTCTATAGTTTCACTAAGTTAACCAATACAGAAGATATGAACAGACTGGTGTGGCTCTTCCTAACAGGAGTGCTCTACTACTTACGTCTAGTCCCTAGAGAATGTTGAACCACAAAGCCGGTCTCGACTTTAAAATGATTTTTGAGGTTTTAATTGAATCATTTCTACCTTCTTATTCCTCCCTACTCTGAAGCCTCAAGCCCTGGGCCAAATTACCTATTTTAACAAGTTAAACTTCTCCCAGCATCCCTCCGTGTCTACCTGTCGGTCGTACCACAACCCCCAACAGAGCGATTGTGCTGCCCTTGTCTGTGCAGCTAGCTCTTCCTGACGTAACGGAGCCGTTTTGGTTACCTGGCCCTTCCTTTCCTTCTGGTCTGTTTCTCCTCCCTTCCCTGTCTTACATGGCTCTGGTTCATGACTACTCTGGACTCTCCAAGACGTACAGGCCTTTGCCTATGTCCTCCTTTTTCTATGTAATAAACTTTCCACTCCATCATACCTAGGATCAGCCATGTGTTTGCTTTCTTTTTCTTTTTTCCTTTCACCTCCATTGAACACACCTTGCTTTCAAATTCATGGCCATTTTTTTTTTTTTTTGCCTTAATCATTTCTGTTTGAATGTGACTGACGCTTGGATGCAGGACTTACTTTCTATGAAGTAGAGGTGGCTGCCCTGGACATTGTGTCATGTGATGTTCATGAAAAGGACCCTGTGCCTTGGAAGAGGAACAGGAAGCGCTCTGGTGACTGGAAAGTTTGACTAAAATACATTTTCCCAGTCTAGAGCTTTCTCTGGCCAGAGGATGGGAAGACAGACCTAGGAAGGCCTCCCTCATCTGTCTGAATCATTTGACATTGGATCCCCTAGCAGAGGAGCTGCTACTGTCCTGAGGACTAGTTTGGTTGTACTAACCAATGAAGGCCAAGGTATTAGTAATACTAGTGGGTGATTGTGGATTAAAAATAGGGTCCTGTTTCCAGCCCAGGACTAGGGTCGTTGGGTGAGGTGGGAAGAGGGAAGTCCCCGTGGGACCTGCTGGAGTTGACTCCGGATCCCCAGGTCTGAACTGAGGCCAAGGATGACAGGTTCTAGCTCGTGGACACCGCAGATTCAGCTGGATGTGAACGAAATGCCCCCCCACCCCCCAACCCTGCCAGTGGCCTCTGTCCTGCGGCTGAAGGGAAAAGGGCAGGAGGAGGCAGCTCTGGCAGGTTCCTACAGGGAGGAGAGAGTCTCTGGCTTGCTGGGGCAGGTGGCTTGGTGGCAAGCAGCGTGGCTCCACTGGGGAGACTGTGGCTGGGAATGCAGGGAGTCTTCCCTGTGGGAGGTTAGACACGCAGCTCCTTAGGGGAGGACCTGCTCCACCGCTCCAGCACAGCAGATCCCAGAGAGAAGAGGCAGTGCATGGTTTTAAGGTGTTTATTGTAGAAAGGCAGAGAGAGGGAGGCGGGCCATGGCCGTGTAGAGGGGGCGGGAAGTGGATGGGGAGAGAGGGGGAAGCAAGAGTAAGAGAGACAGGAGGAAGGGAATAAGAGATCCAGGAAGGAGCAAGCAGCTTCTTTTATAGTGGGCTGTTGCCAGGTAGCTGTAGGGGTGGAGTCTGGACACCCTACCTGACTGATGGCCACAGAATTATGGAGCTGGGGCCTCGTGTCGGGAGTCTAGTCTCTGGGAGCATGGCGAACAGGCCTTCCAATCTCTTGCAGATTAATCTGCTGCACCTCTGGGGTGTAAACCTAGCTCAACCAGAAAACAGGCTGCCTTTCGTGGTCCACGGATTGTGGCTTACAGGTTCATTCCAGGCTTCTTTAAAGTAGTTGTAGGGAGCAATGAGGGAGTCCAGAAGCCATGCCATGTTCATTCTGGGAGCCACTGTCACCAGAGCAGGAAGAGCAGGTTGCTGAGGAGTGGAGTGTACTGTGAGCCAGACTGTGGTTCTGTTGGTAAATGTGGTAACCTGAGCAAAGGCTCTTGGCCCCTGAGCCTCACTGAGTGTGGATTCCCGAGGGAGGAGGAGACCTGGCACTGGAAAGGTGTAGTGTTTACAATATCACTGTCCAGTGTACCCACAGAGGTATTGGTTTTGGTGTGCAATGGGAAGACAGACTGGAATCCTGAAGGTGTAGTTTCTAGAAGTTCTGAACATTGCATTCCACATTCAGTTTTGTGTGATAAGTTTTCCAAGTAGTTAAGAAACTGGTAGAGAGCTGGGTGGTGGCGGTGCACGCCTTTAATCCCAGCGCTTGGGAGGCAGAGGCAGATGGATTTCTGAGTTCGAGGCCAGCCTGGTCTACAGAGTGAATTCCAGGATAGCCAAGGCTACACAGAGAAACCCTGTCTCGGAAAAAAAAAAAAAAAGAAACTGGTAGAGAGAAGGTGATGAGATCATCCTTTCATGACCACCAGCCACAACGATGTGATTCAAGGAAATTCAAGGATGTGAAATGCCTGGGCACAAAAGGAGTTTTTAAGATGCAGATGTTCTCCAGATGTGCGTGGTGTTGTGCAGGTGGATATGTCAGATTCCACAACTTGTGACATTATCCATGTGGCAGGATTAAATTACTATTCAACATAATTTTGTGTGTGGACATCAGTAAGACTGGGACTTCCTGAAACAAACTGCAGGCGTGAGGGTCTACGTAGCCATACATAGCTTACCTTTCTGATCACCTTCATTTCCATAGAGCATGGAGACTCTGAGTTTGGAAGAGAGACCAGTAGTAAGTGGAGAGCCAGAAATACAACAGTTTAGAACTCTCTCTGTGTTATTTTGTGAGAATTATAAGCCCCATGTTTATTTAATTCCTATACACATACAGTCATAGATAATGTTGGTTAAGTTCACATTTTTCCTGAGAGTATTTACTTGGGTCTTTTGGTAAAAGCTTGACTATATTTTGTGTTTTTCTTCTTTGTTTTTTTCTCCATCTCCTCATTCTTTCACACATATTGCATGCATCCTTCATTATTGTAGCTGTATGGTACAGAAGTCATATTTGTCCACTTGTGTACTACATTTCTTTATGTTCCTATTGAAATTTTTGAGCCATTTGGCAAATAGCTTTAGAATCAGTTTCCCTGCTGTAAATTCTTTTTTTTTTTTTTTTTTTTTTGGTTTTTTGAGACAGGGTTTCTCTGTGTAGCCTTTGGCTGTCCTGGAACTCACTCTGTAGACCAGGCTGGCCTTGAACTCAGAAATCCTCCTGCCTCTGCCTCTCAAGTGCTGGGATTAAAGGTGTATATCACCATGCCTGGCATTGTACCCCATTTTTTAATAGGGTTATTTGTTTCTCTGGAGTCTAACTTCTTGAGTTCTTTGTATACATTGGATATTAGCCCTCTACCGGATATAGGATTGGTAAAGATCTTTTCACAATTTGTTGGTTGCTGTTTTGTCCTATTGACAGTGTCTTTTGCCTTACAGAAGCTTTGCAATTTTATGAAGTCCCATTTGTCCATTCTTGATCTTAGAGCATAAGCTATTGGTGTTCTGTTCAGGAAATTTTCCCCTGTGTCTATGCGCTCGAGGTTCTTCCCCACTTTCTTTTTTATTAGTTTCAGTGTATCTGGTTTTATGTGGAGGTTCCTGATCCACTTGGACTTGAGCTTTGTAGAAGGAGATAGGAATGGATCAATTAGCCACCTTCTACATGGTAACCGCCAGTTGAGCCAGCACCATTTGTTGAAAATGCTGTCTTTTTTGAATGGTTTTATCTCCTTTGTCAAAGATCAAGTGGCCATAGGTTTTTGAGTACATTTCTGGGTCTTCAATTCTTTTTTTTTTTTGGTTTTTCAAGACAGGGTTTCTCTGAGTAGCTCTGGCTGTCCTGGAACTCACTCTGTAGACCAGGCTGGCCTTGAACTCAGAAATCCGCCTGCCTCTGCCTCCCAAGTGCTGGGATTAAAGGCATGCACCACCACAGCCAAGCCAACTGTAGCTGTCATCAGACACCCTAGAAGTGGGCACTGGATCTCATTATGGATGGCTGCTTCAGTATAGAGTTTAGTGGCAGATGGATGACATTGCTATGGTCACAGAAGTCTTCTAAGGTTACTAAGTCCTTACGAGGGTCACCCTTATCGGTCCCAAGAAGGTACCAGAGCACTTAGTTTCTTCACCAACCCTCAGATGCCCCCTAATTCCAGCTGCTCCTGTTGCACTCTCTCCCTCCACACCCCCAACTGTGCCTTCATGTCTGTCACCACTAATGCGCAGTCTGCTCACAGAATGAATGTGTTCTGTTTCCCTTTCCGGGAAGGCGCATGCTTCCCCCTTACAGCTCTCCTCTTTACGTGCCTCTCTGGGTCTGTAGGTTGTAGCTCAGTTCTCATTGACCTAGTAGTTAGTATCTACTGACAAGTGAACCTATACCACATTTGACATTCTGGGTCATGCTCACCTCTTTTAGGGTGATTTTTCTAGTTGCATCTACTGTCTTATAACTTTTATGATGCCAATTTTTAACAGCTGAGTAAGAATTCTCAATTTTATTAATATACCCCATTTTCTTCGTCCATTCTCCATTTGAGGGACAACTATGTTGTTTCTAGTCTCTGTCTAGTGTGACTAACGCCAATGTGAACACTTGCTGAGCAAATGTCCTTGTGGTAGGATGGACTATCTTTTGGGTGTGTGCCCAAGAATGAAATAGCTGGGTCTCAAGGTAAATCAATTTCCAGTTTTCTGAGAAACTACAATATTGCTTTCCTGTATTTCCTGTATTTGCACTCCCATTGCTAGTGGGGGAGTGTTTTATCTTTCTCCACATCCTTGTCTGCGTGAGCTATCACTTGTATTATTGAGAGCTTAGCCATTTCCACATGTGTAAGATGGAATCTCAAAGTGTTATAGAAAATATTTAATCTCAACCTGGGGCTTTTACTCTGCCTTTGAGTATTCAGTTCCCAAATAAGACACACCACCTTTATATTTATGGCTTTAAACAGCACCAGAGGGGCTGGACAGGTGGCTCAGTGGTTAAGAGCACTGACTGCTCTTCCAGAGGTCCCGAGTTCAATTCCCAGAAATCACATGGTGGCTCACAATCATCTGTAATGGTATCTAATGCCCCTTTGTGGTGTGTCTGAAGACAGATACAGTGTACTCATATAAATAAATTAATCTTTAAAAAACAGGTTTAAAAAAAAACAGCACCAGAGCTGGGCAGATATCTACCTTCTATGCTATTGTGTCTATTTTCCTGTCAGTAACCCTCCACATGGTTTTCCATGCTTTGTCTGGGCTGCTCTTAACTTCAGTTAGCCAGCCTTGTGGCCATTATTTTAAGATTCTTACCCCATGGCATTGTTCTCTCTCTCTCCTTTGCTCATCTCCTCAGACCCCAAGCCCAGGAACCCCAAGCCCCACCTATGTCAATTCTGTCCAGGCATCTTTACTCACCAATCAGGAATAACTTGTGAAGAAGGTCACATAGCACCTCTTGTGGACTCTGCCTCCTCTCTGTAGGCAACCAGGTCCCAGGGGCCGGTATTTAGCATTAGTATTGGAGTAGCTTAGATCTGCCTTTCCCTGATGGCTGTGGGTGTTGAACTTGTCTTTAAGTGTTTCTCCCTCATTTGAGATTTCCCGTTTGAGAATCCTTTGTTTAGATCTGCACCCCATTTTTAATTTGAGTTTTTGTTTGTTTATTTGAACACCTAGTTTCTTGAGGTCTTTATATATTTTGTATATTAGACATCTCTCAGTTGTGAAGTTGGTAAACAGCTTTTCTCATTCCTTAGGCTGTCTCTTTGTCAGATTGGCTGTGGTTTTTTTTAACTACTTGATTTGACTTTTTTTCTATTTTTTCTTTTTTTCATTAGATATTTTCTTTATGTACATGTCATACGATATCTCCTTTCCCAGGTTCCCCTCCGAAAAAAATAAAAAATAAATAAAAAAATAGCTCCAAACAACAACAAAAACAATCCCCTGTTCCCTCCCCCTCCCCCGCTCACCACCCCACCCCCTCCCGCTTCCTGGCCCTGGCATTCCCCTATACTGGGGCATAGAACCTTCACAGGACCAAGGGCCTCTCCTCCCATTGATGACCAACTTGGCCATCCTCTGCTATACACATGCTGCTGGAGCCATGAGTCCCTCCATGTGTACTCTTTGGTTGGTGGTTTAGTTCCTGGGAGCTCTGAGGGTACTAGTTAGTTCATATTGTTGTTCGTCCTAAGGGGCTACAAACCCTTCAGCTCCTTGGATCCTTTCTCTAGCTCCTTCATTGGAGACCCTGTACTCAGTCCAGTGGATGGCTGTGAGCCTCTACTTCTGTATTAGTCTGAAACTGTCAGAGCCTCTCAGGAGACAGCTATATCAGGCTGGCTTATCCTTCCTTCAGTCTCTGCTCCATAGTCTCTGCAACTCCTTCCATGGGTATTTTGTTTCCCCTTTTAAGAAGAAATGAAGTATCCACATTTTGGTCTTGCTTCTTGAGTTTCTTGTGGTATGTGGATTGTACTTTGTGTATTCTGATCTTCTGGGCTAATAACCACTTATCAGAGAGTGCATACCATGTGTGTTCTTTTGTGATTGGGTTACCTCACACACTGCTATCCTCCAGGTCGATCCATCTCCCTAAGAATTTCATAAATCCATTGTTTTTAATAGCTGAGTAGTACTCCATTGTGTAGATAAACCACAGTTTCTGTGTCCATTCCTCTGTTGAGGTGACTGTTTTTTTGCCTTACAGAAGCTCTTTAGTTCCATTTATTTGTTGTTGATATTAGAACCTGCAATATTGGTGTTATGTGTAGAAGGTTGCATCCCATGCCAGTGTATTCAGAGTTGTTTGCTACTATCTGATCTGTCAGTTTCAGTGTGTCTGTTTTTATTTTGAGGTCTTTGATTCACTTGGACTTTCATGATGAATACGGATCTATTTCCGTTTATCTACATGTAGAGATAAAGTTTAAGAAACACCATTTTTTCAAGTTACTGTCTTCTTTACATTGTGTATTTCTGAATTCCTTATCAAAATTCAAGTTTCCATATGTGGTTGGAATTATGTCTGCGTCTTCCATTTGATGCCTTTGATCAAAGTGTCTCTTTTTATGTCAGTCCCGTGCAGTTCTTTTAATGTACAGGATTGTTTTAGCTATCATAGTTATTTTAGTATTCCACATATGACTGAGAATTGTTCTTTTGAGGTTTGTAAACAGTTTTGTTGGAATTTGGATGGGGACTGTGCTGAATCTATGCAGTGGTTTTGTTAGGATGACCATTTGTGTGTGTGTGTGTGTGTGTTATGATCCTAGTGATCCATGAACATGAGAGATCTTTAAATCTTCTCATAACTTCTTCAATTTATTCAACTTCATGTTTTTATCATATAAGTCTTGATTTGCTTTTGTATAGTTTACTGAACCATATTCTATATTATTTGAAGATATTTTGAAGGGTGTTGTTTCTCCAGTTTCTTTCCCAGTCTATGTATCATTTTTATATATTTTTTAAGTTAGTCTTCTACCTAGCCACTTTGCATAAAATCTTTATCAGCTTTAGGACTTTAATCAAGGTAATTTTATGGTCACTTATGTACACTATCATACTATCTACCAATTAAGATACTTTGATTTCTTCCTTTCCAAATTATATCCTGTCTCTCTGCTCTAGTGAGAACATCAAGTACTATATTGAATAGATGTGGAGAGATTGGACAGCCTTGTTCCTGAGTGTAGTGAAATTTCTTTGAGGTTCTCTCAATTTCATTTGATGTTAGCTAAAAGGGTTGGAATACATTTCCTTTGTTATATTTAAGTATGTCTCTTGTATCCCTAAGGTTTCAAAGACTTTTTTGTTTGTTTGTTTTTTGTTTTTTTGTTTTTCGAGACAGGGTTTCTCTGTGTAGCCCTGGCTGTCCTGGAACTCACTCTGTAGACTAGGCTGGCCTCGAACTCAGAAATCCGCCTGCCTCTGCCTCCCAAGTGCTGGGATTAAAGGCGTGCGCCACCACTGCCCGGCAGTGTAGCACATTTTCTATTCAGTACAAAATTCTTCAGTTTTCATGATTTTGTTAGTGATCTGTCATTTTTGTAGTTGATGATGTGCAGCTTTAATCCATGATGGCGTGATAGGATGCAGCAGGATGTTTCAGTTTTCTGGTATCTGTGGACGCTTACACTGTGTTTGAGTATGTCATTAATTTTGGAGAAAGTTGTGTGAATTGCTGAGAAGAGCATATATTTTTGTATTTGCATGTAATGTGCTGTAAATATCAGTTACCTTCATTAGGCTTTTTAATGTCAGTTACCTCGAGTTGTTTTCTGTTTAATGTTTGTCTGCAGGACCTATCCATTGTTGAGAATAAGATATTGAAATCTCCCACTATAAATGATTGAGGACCACTGTGTGATTTAGGCTGCAAAAGTGTTTCTTTTACAATGGTAGCTACTCATTTTTTTTAAGTTTTATTGCATTTATGATAAGAAAACTTACATGATTTCAATTTATCTGAATTTAACATTTAAAAGCATATTTTAAGTAAATAGAATTAAATCACATTCTTGTTTTCTTTCAATACCTACAATATCTTTTATCATATTCTTTAAAATTTATAAAATATTACAATAAAAATGAGTATAAAAGTTGTTTGATATAAAGCAACAATCAATATAACAGTCTTATGTAGATGCTTGTCTATAGCAATACTGAAAATATGCTTTTCTCAATATAAATTTTAAATAAATCCAAACATATTAACTGTGTATTTCAAAATAATACACCATTATTAGTATTCTCTTAAATGAACATAAGTATATGAAGTCTTTTTGTTTGTTTTGTTTTTGGTAGAGCTTAAAATCTTGCCTCTTATTGTGGTACAAGCCCAAAATAAGAACAATTTTTAGACATTGGATTTCATTGTAATAAGGCTGTACTTCAATGACCCTCACATCACCAAAGGATTTTACCTCCATCAAAGCTAAGCTGAGAGTTGACAGTTCTGCTGTGCCAAGGAATGAACTGTAGGCACGATTTTTGGATACGGATTTCCTGCTATGGTCAAAGCTATTTGACTTGAGTGAGTGACTTTATTCTCAGCCCACAGAGAACAGATTACATTCATTTAAGAAATGGTGTGTGTATTAAGATGGTCTATCCATAATGTCATTCACCAACTGTTTCAATGAACAATGGTTCTGCTTGGAAGGTGGCACAGACATTAGGTGAGGATAAGAATTTGGTTCATTAGCTGTGATAATTTGGAAAAGCATTCATCTCAGAGAAAGAGTAACTTATAAAGTCCCCTTCTTCAAACTTGATACAAGAGTTACAAACGTCAAGCAAAGCATTCAGTCTCACTCTTTGTTGTTCTCTTACAAGCCACCTCCCTAGTTAATGGTCTATCTTTCTTTTGGGTATATAAATACTTTTTAAATATATAACTGAAAACCATACTATAGTGTAAAAACATGAAATAAACAATACTACCAGGCGGTGGTGGCACACGCCTTTAATCCCAGCACTTGGAAGGCAGAGGCAGGCAGATTTCTGAGTTCGAGGCCAGCCTGGTCTACAGATTGAGTTCCAGGACAGCCAGGCTACACAGAGAAACCCTGTCTCAAAAAACAAAAAACAAAAAACAAAAAACAAAAAACAAAACAAAAAAAAACCAAACTAATACTACTAATAGAGAGGCTGACATAGGAGAAGCAAGATTTCAAGACCCTTATGTTATACACAGCCACACACTGTCATGAACAGACAAGATGAAAGTGTATATAGATTGTACAGTATTGGACCTATTTCTCCAATTACCAAATAAGAGACCATTGGATGATAATCAACAAATTTCTAATTCCTCACATTTTTGGATTTCAATCGATTAGGATATGTTGCTGATATTAATTTTCATATTAAGATATTAAGAAAAAGTAATTGTTACTTCTTGTTGTTTTTGTTGTAAGAGGTGGAATTAGGTTTGTGTGAATTTGTTGAAAGATTACTTTCTTGCTTCTTCTAGGGTAATTTTGCTCCTTATGTTGATATTTTCCATATATTATCCTTTGTAGGATTGGATTTGTGGAAAGATATTGTTTAAATTTGGTTTTGTCATAGAATATCTTGTTTTCTCCATCTATGGTAATTGAGAGTTTTGCTGAGTATAGTAGTCTGGGCTGGCATTTGTGTTCTTGTAGGGTCTGTATGACATCTGCCCAGGATCTTCTAGCTTTCATAGTCTCTGGTGAGGAGTTTGGTGTAATTCTGATAGGCCTGCCTTTATATGTTACTTGACTATTTTCCCTTACTGCTTTTAAAAATCTTTCTTTGTTTAGTGCATTTGATGTTTTTATTATTATGTGATGGGAGGATTTTCTTTTCTGGTCCAGTCTATTTGGAGTTCTGTAGGCTTCTTCTATGTTCATGGGCATCTCTTTCTTTAGGTTAGGGAAATTTTCTTCTACAACTTTGTTGAAGACATTTACTGGCCCATTACATTGGGAGTCTTCACTCTCTTCTATACCTATTATCCTTAGGTTTGGTTTTCTCATTGCATCCTGGAATTCCTGGATGTTCTGGGTTAGGAGCTTTTTGCGTTTTGCATTTTCTTTGACTGTTGTGTCAATGTTTTCTATGGTGTCTTCTGTCCCTGAGATTCTCTCTTCTATCTCTTATATTCTGTTGCACCTATGACTCCTGATTTTTTTTCTATGTCCAGGGTTGTCTCTCTTTCTGATTTCTTTTCTTTTCTTTTTTTTTAGGTGAAAATATATTTTATCTCTTTTTTTCTTTTTTTTATTAGATATATTTTTTATTTACATGTAAATTTCTCCTTTCCCAGTTTCCCCTCCAAAAAACAAACAAAAAAAACAAAGAAACAAACAAACAAAACCAACAAGAACAAACCCCTGTTGCCT
>JADRCD010188181.1:0-10790 GCA_019843815.1 Montemys delectorum
TGGAGCTGTTCCCTCTCTGCCTATAATGCCTGTGTTGGAACATGTAACCATGACCCCCAAATGATGTGACCACAGGCACTCAGTTAAGTAGCTCAACACTTGAACTGCCTCTCAATGCTAATGAGGCATGTCAATAGCCTTAGCCTTCAGGCAATGACCTTTCCTTCTCACATGTTCTCACAACCTTTTCCAAAATTATATAATTTCTGGTTCATTCCAAATAAAATGTATGCATTTATATCCACCCCAAATAAAGAAATATGAACAAGCTAAGATTGTCTCAGAGAGCTGCTTCATTAGATATCACCAAAATAAGGAAGGCCTTTGTGTAAAAGAGCCATGAAACTAAGACTCTTGAAGAAGGCCTTTTCCTCTCACTCCTCCAGTACTTAGCAATTGCTTCCAACAGGAACTGAATCCTGCTTCTCCCAGATCTTGCTTTCACCTTCCAGCTTGGCAAGCAGCAGAGTTCTGACTCCTCAAGGGAAATGCAGACCTTTCCTGAACTTTGCTGAGCCACATCTGAGGCAGTGTATCAGCAGCATTGAGACACCATCATTGAAGAGGCAGGACACAAGACCACAGGCATACCAACATTTTAGAGTTAATTTCTTATCCAGCCACTTAGCTGTAAGTGTTTATCAGCTGTGGGAGTCCCTTGATAAAATATTTGGCTCATTTACTTATACTATCATATCATCTGTGAATAGCAGTACTTTGAGTTCTTCCTTTCCAATTTGTATCCCCTCCATCTCCTTTAGTTGTGTTATTGCTCTAAAACTTAAACCTCAAGTACTATATCGAATAGATATAGTAAGCTTAGACAGCCTTGTCTTTGCTGTGTTTTAGTGTAATGATATGAGTTTTTCTCCATTTATGAGAGTGAAGTAGCAGCACTCAACACCATTACCCATAAGGCCTATATGCTGAGGGCTCAAGAAGGCTTGCTACATTAGGTACAAAGTCCCTTTAGAGAATATAGCTGTATGCTTTCCTTTTAAGTGGTCCTGAAGACTGGAACTATTTACAATGGATTGACAAGGTAAAGTAGAATTTGATCTGCTTGGCATTTTAGAGTTGAAGGGAATGTATTCAAGTTTATATTATCTAAGGTGTGCAAAATCAAGCACATTGATATTTCCAAGCAAGTTACAGAATGTTCTATTAGGCCTACATGGCTAGCAGGTATCAACGTGCTCCTGAGTAAGTATATAATGAATAAATGCTTTTTCTGCTAAAAGTATATATTTTCTTCTGTGTTTAGCTTGTTAAGCTTTCTTTTATTCTCAGTTCTTATACACATTTATATACTTCAATTTATCAAAATATTTTGGAGTAATTAAACACTCTTTGAAGGTCACAAAGTAGCACTGTCAAATCTGTCATTATGTAAGGATTTGCCTTTAACCTTTCTAAAAGATATTCCAAAAAAATCTATAATAGTGTTTAGGAACAGAATACATCATTCTATGTATATTTGAATACCAATGATCACTGCTCTATGGCTGAAATGCCATGCGCAGGGGTAGAATCAATATTCCCATGGCAAATATACCAGTGAAAAGGATTCAGTCATTGTTATGATGTCTGATAGTCCAATAAGAGATGCTGAATCACTTATACTATGGCTAAGATGCCAGAGAGGGATTTTCTATAAACAGATAATTTTGTGTACCTAGTAATTTAAAAGATTGTCATTCAGAATTATCAACATTAAAAAAATCTGCATGAATATTTTGTAATACAATTCTGTTTTGTTATAATACCAATTACCTCAGTGTCAATCACCAGTATGGGAAGAGGATAGTATATTACTATTCTCTGATGTGAATCTACCTGAGAAGTTTAACAAGTGATTCAATGCAGAAATGAATATGTAAGCAGTGATCATTTGGATTAGAATGTCCCCATAATCTAATATATTTTAATGCTTTATACCTAGATGATGGTACTATTTGGGAAGGGTTAGGATGGTTTTGTTGGAGGTGTTGTTACCTAGTTGGAGGAAGTGCTTCACTGGACTTGGTTTTTGAGCTTTCAAAAGTCCATGACAAGTCTTGTCTTAATGTCTCACTTTCTACAAATCAGAATTCTGTGAGTTCTGAGCTCTAGCACCATGCTTGCTTAACTGGCACCATGATTTCTACCATGATGATCATGGACTAATCCTCTAGTCCTTTAAGGAAGCCCCAAATTTGCTTCTATGACTTGTATTGGTCATAATGTATCTCCACAATAATACAAAAGCAACTAAGACATATATACATACTAAAAGCTAATGGCAGCTAATTTATCTGAAACTGGACAGACATAAATGGTAGATACAGGTTTTATAGAAATGAGAAAATTAGATTTTAATCACTATCATACTTTTAAACAGAGCTAACTCATGAGTAAACAGCTGGGTTTATATATCCAGAACTTTCTAAAATAAACAATTTTGTAGTAAAATAATAATTCCATCATCTAGACCCAAGTTTTCTCTGCTTTGGCCTAAACCTTATTAAGTAGAATTTTTATTTACAACAAATATTGATTACCAGCTGTTTATACTCTCTTACTGCAGAATGAGAGAAGAAATTTAATACTTGTTATTTTTGTTTATGATTCTTGCCCATAAATGACAGAATCTCTACAGCTCACTATTATTTTACACTTAATATTTTAAGTATGAGAAACCACCCAATTTCATTGTTAAACAGTATCAAAAAACTGCTTAGCTTCCTCAAACAACTCTTGAAATCCTCATAAAGAACTAAATAAAACTGGAAATGAAACATTGAGATAACATGCATAAATTTTCTTAATCACTCCCTATTCTGTTTTAATAATGGAAAACAGATGTAGAAAAAGTATGTGATCTATAAATTAATTAGTAGAATATACATTAAATTGAGACTGAAATTTAAAATAAAAATTGCATTTGTACATAAAAAATGAACTGTCACATAAAAGTAAATAAGATATGTTATTGATTTAATAGCCTAAAATATCTGAGGTGGTACAATTTTGTTATATTGTATATGCATTTTGGTACTGAATACATTAATAAAAATCTCACCTATTATTATAGTTATCACTATAATTAAGTAAACAATTGGACTAATGACAGTGTCTACTTTTGTAAACAGAGTCCAAAAAAGGATAAATGAAAATAAAATGAGAAGAACGATTGTATATGAAGTATTTCTGATTTATTATTTGTTCTTGGGAAAGCTGAAGTGATGCAGAAACTAACTTAATCTGAGAATGAAAATGGAGGATTTTTAAGTGGTGAAGCAACTTAATAACTGAGTTCTGGAATTACATAAACCATATTTGTTATTTCCTTGAATAGAAATTAAAATCAAACATCCACTTTAGAAAGACACTTTAGCACCAAATATAAAACTCCAAAGAGTAGTTAACAGAGTGATTTTTAACATCTATCAGGATTAGAAAAGAAGCAGGACATGTAAGGAAAATAGTCATTTTTCCACTCAGAAGCACTGAAAAGGATGGAGAAGAAAAGATTTATATAAAGCGACAGACCTGTCTGTCATTACTGGAGTTGATCAAACAACCACAGTTTGGATTTTGCTTCTAGACATAACACAAGGAGTGATTGAAGTTGCCTTATAGAAAGCCAAATGAGTAAATTCAGAGTACAACAGAAGATATGCCCAAAGAACAACTTGTAACTGAAATCTCTCTTTGGAACCCATTATATTTCTAGTGGGACTGCCTCCAGGACATGAACTTAAAACATGCACATGAGCACGGCCTCATTCCGTTTCCAAATCATGAAGCACATCTGTACAGAGGAGAAACAGAAACACTCAAGGAAGGGGATCCTAGGAAGCATACTTCAGCTCAATCAAGATGTCTTCTACTGGAGACTGACAGGCAAAATTCACCCCAACTAGAGAAGGAAACAATAACCCAATGAAAGAATTTCATGTAACTGCAGCTTGGTGAATAAATGAGTTGGGGGTGGATGGTGAGTTACTGTGGGACCATTATGGCTGAGGATTAACAGAGGAAGGATCAAGGAGTATTTCAACCCTGGTTACCTCAGATGTGGACAGCAGGCATTGGCTCCCTCCCCACTCACAAACTTGTTCCATAAAGCTGGCTGCCATCAGCCCTAGAAAGAATTAATTACCTTGACAGTTATCATGTTTCACTCCTTGTTTGGTCTTATAAGATTCCCCACCCCAAACCCTGACTATGCAGATTGCTAGCTCCCAATGGGAAATTGCCCACCACAAAGGGATTTCTCATACACCTACGATGGGCCAAGGGATAATAGAATGAACACACTAAACCCTAAAAGCCCAATTTGAAACACAAAATGCAAATGCTTACATAAAATGCTTACACAAAATATAACTAATGACAGCTCTGACTACTCTCAATACATTTAATATATAAGCTTCAAACATCCTCCTACCTAGCTCCACTGGCACTCAACAGGGACCATCCTAGTGTTACAGTGCTGCCTTGGATAGGATCAGGCCTCTTCCTTAAAACAGGAAGGGATTTTGTTTGTGTCCTTTCACAGGACCAGCACAGGCCTTTTTAGGTCTCAGCCAGAAACATCTGACACCACTGCAAAGACCAAGAAGATTGCTCCCCTCCTGATGACCAAGGGCAGAGTACGGGAAGGAGATGCAATCCCTGGTGGGAAACCAAAATCTCATGGAAGATTTGTGACCCAGTGGCAGCTGCCCAGGCCATACACCCTCCGCAGGCTTCCCTTTCCTCCATTCTTATAGCTGTTTTTGTTATTCTTCATTGTAACCCAGTTAGAACCCAGACTCTTTCTAACTCTCCCAATACCTACCACTAAAGAATCTTTGCTAGGGACACCTATAACAGGGACAACAAAGTCATAGGAATCCAGGACTACCCACTTGAAGGACATTAGACCAAGACTGAGATTCCTTTACACTCTGATTCTATCTCCAGTAACCCCAGCTCTTTCCTCTGCTTTCCAAATACCTTATAGGTGATATACACATCTCTTACCAGCTTGTCTCTGCCTCCAAGTCAGTTTTACTCATATTAACATTCTTCAACAGTAGAGTTGAACTCAAAAGGAGGTCTAAACTATTCTCTCCTGGCTAAAATACATCCTTCCTCTAACCATTCAATATAACTCCTCTCAACGTTTTTTCTGCAATTCAGTCTCCTGGCCACTATTGGCAGCTCTTCTCATTAACATCTTGCTTTATAAACCTTGTGGACTCTTACCCACATGGAAGTTACAAAACATTCTTTATAATCCATCCAACCCCTTTTATCTCTTAGGGCTCCCTTCAAGGTCCATCCTACTTGTTCCTGAAACATCCCATCAGCAAGCCAATATGTGGTACTCCTTCCTTCTCTGGTGCAATAACATTACCAGTTCCTGTATTAAAACCCCTTTCAAGATTTCTGCACTCCTGTAATAATTGTTTCCTAGGCTTATCTCTATGATCCTGAAGAACTCACCTAACAGCTGGGAGAGGACTGAACAAAAAAGAGCTCTTCATCCTTCTGCTTATAAGCCTGGGTGGCCTTCCCAGGGGTCACAGCAATCTTTATCCAAACATAGCATCTGACCCAAGACTTCCACAACAGATTTGACCAGGCCATGGCTTCCATCTTGGACAGTCTCAAGTTCCTCCAAGGGTAGATTTTCTCCATGGAAGGGGTTGTCTACAAAATCAGAGAGCTCTGGACTTGTAGACTGTTTAACAGGGAGGGAGTTGTACTGTACTGACATAGGAATGCTGTTTCTATGCTCATAAATCTGAGCTAGTAGAACAAAACATACAGTTACTTCAGTCTTGGGTGATTGCTGAGTTCATTATGTGTAGTATGTAATTATTAAAATCAGTCCACTGCTACTCTGCAGCAAGGTGGTCTCCTCTAAGCCAAGGCTATCCCCAAGTGGTGGTCTTCCCAATTTCCTGTGGTAGAATTCTCAGTCATCTGTCCCCTGCAGCTAGTCTACCAAGACTGACTCTAAACCCTGAGCCCCATATAAAGAAAACTGCAGAGGCTTATAATTTATCAGTCAAATTTATATCAGTAAATTCTCAACTCCAATACTTACACAAAGAACTCAAAACTCAATTGATATAAACAAAAGCTGAATACCTAGATGGAGCAAATGCACACTACATTACTGTACTGTACTTCTATGATATCCATAGCTACCTGTGACTCTTTTTTTTTTATTAGATGTTTTCTTTATTTACAATATCTCTTTTCCCAGGTTCCCCTCCAAAAAAGAAAAAAAGAAAAAAAAAAGAAAAAATGAAATAAAATAAAAACCAAAAACTAAAACAAACCCCTGTTCCTTCTCCCCCTGCTCACTACCCCACCCACTCCTGCTTACTGGCCCTGGCATTCCCCTACACTGGGGCATAGGACCTTCATAGGGCCAAGGACTTCTCCTCCTATTGATGACCAACTTGGTCATCCTCTGCTATACATATCCTTCTGGAGCCATTAGTCCCACCATGTGTACTCTTTGGTTGGTGGTTTAGTCCCTGGGAGCTCTGAGGATACTAGTTAGTTCATATTGTTCATCCTAAGGGGCTGCAAACCCCTTAGCTCCTTGGGTCCTTTCTCTAGCTCCTTCATTGGAGACCCTGTACTCAGTCCAATGGATGGCTTTGAGCCTTCACTTCTGTATTAGTCGGATACTGTCAGAGCCTCTTAGGAGACAGCTATCTCAGGCTTCTGTTATCCAGCACTTGCTGGCATCCACAATAGTGTCTAGATTTAATGATTGAATATGGGACGGATTCCCAGGTGGAGCAGTCTTTGAATTGTCCTTCCTGTAGTCTCTGCTCCATAGTTACTCTCTACAACTCCTTCCATGGGTATTTTGTTCCTCCTTTTAAGAAGGAACAAAGTATCCACACTTTCGTCTTCCTTCTTCTTGAGTTTCTTATGGTCTGTGACTCTTTAAAGCCACGTTTATAATGTTTATCTTTTTCCTTAATCTTCTCTCTCTGTCCCCCACCCCAATCTTTCCCCTGTGTCCTTCTCTCTAAAACTTTTAGCCTTGTCTTCTTTTTCCATTGCCCAATTACAGGCTCTAGCCTTTTATTTCAGTTGACCTCACCTGCTTACAGAAAACAATCTACAACCATGCCCCAGGTACTTCCACATCTTGATACTCAAACCCTCTTGCGATTTGGCTTCTTTCCTTCTTTGGCCCTTTACTGGCCATTTGGGCCCTTCCTTCTCCTGTCTCATCCAATTTCTTAAATAACATATAAGTATCATTGCAAAAGCTATTGCCAATCAGGTTTTGGTTCAGTATCAAACCATTTCCAACATAGATATTGACTGTTATGACACTGCCCCTTTATAAAACAAAGGGGAGAAGCTATGGGACTGTAATGTCCCAGTATTCACTGAGGAAGGATCAAGGAGGGCTTCATCCCTAGATACCTAGATAAGGACAGCAGGTGTTGGCTCACTCCCCACTCCCAAACTGGCACCATAAGGTTGGCTGTCCCACTATCAACCCAAGTAAGAATTTATCACCTTGACTTTTATCAGGTTTCACTCCTTCTTTGACACTATTAAGTTTCTTCCCATCTCTGCCCCCACTGTACAACACATGAGTATGTAGATGAAGTATCTTCCAACATTTTTGATTGATCAATTGTACATGGTCACAGAAACCTTTCTCCAGAGTCCCCTGAAGCACATAAGTAGCACTACAAAAATATCCCTTTCCCCCCACCACCAACAAGTAAACCAGTTCTCTGAAGCCATTCTCAGGTCTGGGTTCTTCACCTGCATACTCAACAGTGAACAACTTCTTGCCTGAATTCACCTGCCCTGGCTGATTTCCTCACTCCATCCCAGTGCAACAGGCAATGCATCTGGGAATCCCAAAGGGAAGAATAGTATCACAAGTTACAGAAGTATAATAAGTGACCCAAAAGATGCCACCAAAAAATCACCTGAGTAACTATGAACATTTGTGTCATTGCATTGTCCTACCTCCAACACAGATGACTCACAGAAAATTGAGTCACTGACATGTGACTAGCAGCTCATGGATAACCTTATTACTAAAAATAAAATGGCAGCTAGTTAATTATTTGCCTCCTTGGACAGTAGAGAGGCTTTGTGAGGATCTTGAGTAGGCTCTTGGTGCATCCAGAGGTCTTCGGTTCCATCCACTTTATGAGAGATTATTAAGAGTCAACATCATGAGGGTCTCCTACATGTAAATATATCTCTTCTTTTTCAAGAGACCAATGGCTATGTTAAAGCTCTTAGAAATGTTTACATAATGCCATCTCAATGTCAAAACTATGAAGATCAAGCAGTTGGGAAATAGGTTAATTTGTAGAATGTGGACTCCCATGAATAAGGACCCAATTTTGAATCCCCAGCATCAACAGAAAATCTAATTTTTAAATCACATATCTGTGTCAAAACATTGGGAGGGCAAATTCTTGGAGCTCATTTTCCAGCCAGTCTAGTCAAACAGATGATTTCTAGGTTGACTGAGCTATCTTTTATCAAATAAGGCAAAGAACTGTAAGATTCTTGATCTTCACATAGTATGTACACACACACACACACACATACACACAGAGAGAGAGAAAGAAAGAGAGAGAAAGAGAGAGAGAGAGAGAGAGAGAGAGAGAGAGAGAGAGAGATTCCATCAGGAGTTATAGTCCTCTAAATGAACTTTTACCTTAACAGTTCTTATGCTTTATCTCTTCCTTTATGGGCAGCAATCATAATCTCATGTTCAACATTCCCTGGAGTCACCAGTATCTTAAATTATAAATGGGTTGAAAGACTATAATTGACCTTTTGAGCTACAGAATCAGGAGAAATAAAGATTCCATGCTCTTATGGGCTGTGGTCACTGCAGAAGGATTCTTTGCTTTATGTCACTACACAGAGAATCTAGACCCAAGTGAGGATGATTTTGTTGCTGTTTTTATCAGGAAAATTAGTAATGGGAAAATGACGTGCATTAGATCACATCAAGAATATTATCTTATTATTTTATTATTCTTTTGGATCTTATAAAATTAATGAGCCTTTTATTATCGGTTTTATGCTTGATACCTATATTTTTGTTTCCTTTCACAAAGGAAAATAAAAGTTAAGAACAAAGACACCTCAATAACAACATAAACAGTAGAATGTCCACATACACGTGGAAGCTTAACAACACTCTACTCAATGAAAACTTGGTCAAGGAAGAAATAAAGAAAGAAATTAAAGACTTTCTAGAGTTTAATGAAAATGAAGCCACAACATACCCAAACCTATGGGACACAATGAAAGCAGTCCTAAGAGGAAAACTCATAGCTTTAAGTGCCTCCAAAAAGAAACTAGAGAGAGTATACACTAGCAATTTGACAGCACAACTGAAAGCGCTAGAACAAAAAGAAGCAAATTCACACAAGAGGAGTCAAAGGCAGGAAATAATCAAACTCAGGGCTGAAATCAACCAAATAGAAACAAAAAGAACTATACAAAGAATCAACCAAACCAGGAGCTGGTTCTTTGAGAAAGTCAACATAATAGATAAACCCTTAGCTAGACTAACAAGGGGACACAGAGATAGTTTACTAATTAACAAGATCAGAAATGATAAAGGAGACATAACAACAGACACTGTGGAAATCCAAAATATCATGAGATCCTATTACAAAAGCCTATACTCAACAAAACTGGAAAACCTGGATGAAATGGACAATTTTCTAGACAGATACCAGGTACCAAAGTTAAATGAAGATCAGATCAACGATCTAAACAGTCCTATATCTGCTAATGAAATAGAAACAGTCAGTAATAGTCTCCCAACCAATAAAAGCCCAGGACCAGATGGTTTTAGTGCAGAGTTTTATCAAACCTTCAAAGAAGACCTAATACCAATACTCCTCAAATTATTCAACAAAATAGAAACTGAAGGTACTCTACCCAATTCGTTCTATGAAGCTACAATTACTCTTATACATAAACCACACAAAGACCTAACAAAGAAAGAAAATTTCAGACCAATTTCCCTTATGAATATTGATGCAAAAATATTCAACAAAATTCTTGCAAACCAAATCAAAGAACACATCAAAACAATCATTCGCCATGATCAAGTAGGCTTCATCCCAGGGATGCAGGGATGGTTCAATATATGGAAATCCATCAACGTAATTCACTACATAAACAAACTCAAAGAAAAAAACCATATGATCATCTCACTAGATGCTGAGAAAGCATTTGATAAAACCCAACATCCTTTCATGATAAAAGTCTTGGAATGATCAGGAATTCAAGGCCCATACTTAAACATAGTAAAAGCAATATACAGGAAACCAGTAGCCAACATCAAACTAAATGGAGAGAAACTTGAAGCAATCCCACTAAAATCAGGGACTAGACAAGGCTGCCCACTCTCTCCCTACCTATTCAATATTGTACTTGAAGTTCTAGCCAGAGCAATTAGGCAACAAAAGGAGAGCAAAGGGATATGAATTGGAAAGGAAGAAGTCAAATTATCACTATTTGCTGATGATATGATAGTATACTTAGGTGACCCCAAAAATTCCACCAGAGAGCTCCTAAACCTGATAAACAACTTCAACAAAGTAGCTGGATATAAAATTAACTCAAGCAAATCAGAGGCCTTCCTCTACACAACAGCTACAAATAATATAAAATACCTCGATGTAACTCTAACTAAGCAAGTAAAAGATCTGTTTGACAAGAACTTCAAGTCTTTGAAGAAGGAAATTGAAGAAGATCTCAGAAGATGGAAAGATCTCCCA
>JADRCD010188185.1:0-16417 GCA_019843815.1 Montemys delectorum
ATATACTGATTCTGCTTACATCTGCTGCTGGCACCAGGCTCAGGGCTTGAAGTTCAACCATAGGTCCTTAGATGGGAAAAATGATATAATGATAAAAAATCTTTTTATTTCTCACTATATATGTAATTTTTATAAACTATTCTCTCAAAAGAACGTAAATCATTGCAATATCTCTTCTACATTCTCCTATTCATTTGCTTTCATGTCAATATTATACATTTGAATATATACAGATTGATTTCTCTTAGATTTCTCCCAATTCATAGACTATAAAGATATGAATGACTCAATGTGAATGAAGACAAGGGAGGCCTGTATGATTCTATGATTTTTTTTATTAATCATTTTACTTGTTTACATTTCAAATGATATCCCACTTCCTGATTACCCCTCCACAAGCCCCTATCCCATCCTTCTTCTCCTCTTCCTCTTTGCCTAGTCTATGGGAGTGCTCCTCTGCCTACTTATCCACTCCCACTTCACCACTCTAGAATTCCCCTATGCTGGGGCATCAAGCTTCCATAGGACCAAGGGCCTGTCCTCCCACTGATGTCAGATAATGCTATCCTTTGCTACATATGTGTCTGGAATCCTGCCTCCCTCCATGTATATTCTTCTGTTGGTGGTTTAGTCCCTGGGAGCTCTGGGTGGTTCAGTTAGTTGATATTGTTCTTTGTGTGGGGTTGCAATCCCCTTCAGCTCCTTCAGTCTTTTCCTTTTCTCTTCCATTGGGGTCTCTGGGCTTAGATGGTTGGCTGTGAATATCCACATCTGTATTGGTCAGGTACTGGTAGAACCTGTCAGAGAACAGACATACCAGGCTCCTATCAGAAAGCACTTCTTAGCATCAGCAATAGTGTTGGGGTTTGGTGTCTGAGATGGGAAGGATCCCTAGGTCAGGTGGTCTCTGGATGGCCTTTCCTTCAGTTTCTGCTCCACTTTTGGTCCCTGTCTTTCCTTTGCACAGGAACATTTCTGGGTTAAAATTTTGAGATGAGTGGGTGGCCCCATCCCTCAACTGGAGGCTGTGCCTATTTACTGGAGGTGGTCTCTACAGGTTCTATCTCCTCTCTGTGGGGTATTTCAACTAAAGTCATCACTGTTGGGTCCTGGGAGCCCCTCAGTTCCCCAGAGTCTGGGACTTTCTAGTAACTACCTGCAGCTCCCCATCCCCTACTGTTACATATTTCTGTTCATAGAGAGACAGGAAATCAATTCTGTGATTTTTATGCAATGTTTTCCTCTATATGTTCCTTAACACACAGCATCTTGGAAAAACATGGGGCAGACAATGGAGAATAAGAAGGACATTCAGCTTTCTCCTCATACACCCAATGCTAACTCACAGTCTCAGCTCACCACATATCTGTACCAGGCAGGATGACCATCCAGGCAGGAAAGTTCATGCTTACTTTGTTTTTATATAAATGACCTGTGGTTGATTTTACTATTACCACTTTCAGGCTATCTTTCTATAAAAAAAAAAAAAGAAGAAAAAAAGAAAAAAAAAAAGAAAAAAATCAAATTATTTGCCCTGAGCTCCAGGCTCAGGTTTTGTTGGGCCAATATGCTATGGAGTTCATGTGTTCAACACGTGATATAATCCACTTAGACTTGCTAAGTCATTTACTTTGAGGTTGGAACTCATGCTGATAATGATGTGGACATTTGTTTGTCTAGAGTACATATTTATATTTGTTGTTGTTGTTTGGGTTTTTTTGGTGGTGCAAATTTATTTTTTTAAATTTTTTAAAATTATTTTTTATTAGATATTTTCTTTATTTACATTTCAAATGTTCTCCCCTTTTCTTGTTTCCCCTCTGGGGAAAAAAAAAAAAAACCTATTCCCTCCCTCGACCCCTGCTCACCAACCCCACCCTCTCCTGCTTCCTGGCCCAGGCATTCCCTTACTCTGGGGCATAGAGCCTTCACAGGACCAAGAAGAAAGTAACACAGGAATGACTTGATATTTTTCCCACAGCACAATCAGAAACCTGTTAAACACATACTAAAGTCAAACTTGGATTAATTTTTAAGCTTTGCTTAAAGTGGTAAACTTTTGTAAATGACTGTTGAATAGTGCACTTTAAAAGCCACAGAACCAAGTTAAAGTGTGAGATGCTAGCATACACCATAGTGTCTGGATTTGATGATTGAATATGGGAAGGATTCCCAGGTGGAACAGTGCTGGCTGACAGGAGCCTGATATAGCTGTCTCCTGAGAGGCTCTGCCAGTGCCTGACTAATACAGAAGTAGAGGCTCACAGCCATCCATTGAACTGAGCACAGGGTCCCCAATGAAGGAGCTAGAGAAAGGACCCAAGGAGCTGAAGGGTTTGAAGCCCCTTAGGATGGACAACAATATGAACTAAGTAGTACCCTCAGAGCTCCCACGTACTAAACCACTAACCCAAGAGTACACGTGGTGGGACTAATGGCTCTAGCAGCATATGTAGCAGAGGATGGCCTAGTTGGTTATCAGTGGGAGGAGAGGCCCTTGGTCCTGTGAAGGTTCTATGCCCCAGTATAGGGGAATGCCAGGGCCAGGAAGCAGGAGAGGGTGGGTTGGTGAGCAGGGGGAGGGCGGAGGAACAGGTTTTTGTTGTTGTTGTTGTTGTTGTTGTTCTTATTTGTTTGGTTTTTGTTTTTTCTTTTTTTCAGTGAGGAAAGGAAATATCATATGACATGTAAATAAAGAAAATATCTAATATAAAATAAGTGTGAGATGCTTAAGCAGGACTCTTTAGAGAAGCCTGTGAGGTCTTCCGTGTACCTCCCTGTGTTCTTAATAAACTTTCTATTTCAATTCACCATGATTCATCTGAAATTCTTCCTGTGGAGTAGTCAAGGAAAGAGCAGACCCAAGTTGATGTCTCTACAGGGCAGGGATGTCCTCAGGCTCCCAGCAGTAGTCCCCACTAGAGGTATCCTAAATAAGTGATTATATAACTTGCAGTTTGCATTTCTCAGTTTCTAGAATATGAATCATTGACCAACATAATTTTCAAGATATATGACATTTTTATTTCACTATCTATATATGAGATGACCCACTTTGAATTTCTGAAGGAAATATCTGTAATCAACTACACACTTTATAGATTTGACAACTCATTGTTTTCATTTGAAATGGAATAAAAGGGAAAGGACATTTGCTTTACAGAACTTGGGATTGAGTAGCTCATGGTCTGTTGATTTATTTTTTAATTGTTTAGTAACTATTTAGTATACTAAATTGGATTTTTTAAATTTTATTAATTCTTTGAGAATTCCAGACAATGGATATGATTATATTCATCCACCAGATCCTCCCAGATACCCCTTCACCCCCCTTACCTGTCCAACTCTGTGTCCCCAGTTCTGTTTAATCCAAAAAGTCTGGTTTGTTCTGTTTATATAGTCTGCAGGAGTCTGGCTACCTACCGGAGCATAGTTGACTTACTCAGGGTCACACCACTGAAAGAAACCTATTGATGAGGAGTAGCACTTAATGACCACCTTCCTCCTCCTTGCTGAGATTTTTGTCTGGCTTGGGCTTTTGTAAGTTTTCTGCATGCTGCTGTAATCTCTGTGAGTTCATATGTGCATTTTGTCTAGAAGATGCTGTTTTCTTCAAGACACCAACAACCTCTGGCTCTGACCTTTGTCCCTATCTTCCACAATGATTCCCAAACCTTGGTCGAGTGGGTATGATATAGACATCCCATTCAAGGATGAATATTCTTCAGTGCCTTTAAAATGCTAGTTCACTGGGTTCTGCCACTCTTGTTAGAAGTCTAGGATTTTGAATTGTCAAGTATATACACCTTCCATCTCCTCTAGAATTTCTTCTACATTGTTATGTTTAGAAAGTGCATCCCCATACGTAAATCACTTCTGTATTTATGCTATGTATAGTATGCTTGGATCTCTTTTGTTCTAATGCCATTTCTCTGGTATAAATTTAGTGTGCTCCATCTTTGTAACAACCTTTTCTAGGGCAATCTTCCCTCACAACTTTTTCCAGTTTCCTTTCTCTGGGTAATTCTAAGTGAAGTTTTCATTTTCATGGGGGTAATTGCATTTTGATTTGCATCAAATTGCATCTGCATATTGTAATTTATGACTCATAGTTATATTAGTTATGAACTATAAATTTTTATAATGCTATACTAATATTAAAATAATCTTATAATTTAAATAAATTATAGTTAGAAGGTAAAAGTTTATTTGTAGTATTATATATAGTATTTAACATGCTATTAAAATACAAAACTTTTTTAAAATTATAGATTCTACTTTAATAAAATATATTCTTTTAAATTTTTATACATTGTTTTACTAAAATAGAACAGCATCACATTCCACCTTTCCTCTCCTCCCTCCAGTCATTCCCATGTAGCCGTCCTCCAACCCCTCTCTTGTCACCTTGTGACTCTCAAATCGATAGCTTCTTTTTCTTTATTATTGACACAGTCATGCATATTATGCACATGTCTGCACAAATATGTGAATAGAACTGATAAGTCCCTTTTGTTGTTTATGTGCATGTGTTTCCCAAGCTGACAGCTTTGTGTTGGATAACAAATAAAGGGACCCATATTTTGTTCATTTTCAGTTGATAAGTTTCCCATTTTTGTAATATTCTTCCTTTTCCTTGCTATTGATTTTATTAACTCAGGATTTCATGTCTGCTTGTCAATAAAGTTACATAATTGTCTTTGTAAATAAACCACATGCTTGTTAACATTTCTTATACATATATTTTGTAGTTTTGAGGATTGTAAATAGTTCTCTCCTGCATTTTTTATTGCTGATTATTCCTCCAGGCACATAGACGTGCTAATAATTCCATGATGTAATTGGCCACTTAAATAAAACCTTAGGAATTTAAAAAACCACATTATTTCATTTCCATGAGTGTTTTATAGTAAAAGATACATTATTTGAACCAATAGTAGTTTTGCATCCTTTTTATGTCTGAAGCTTGAACAAGGTTCATACCTTTAAGACACAGCTCATTTCTACTTGTTTATTTCCTCACAGCATGGAAGAGTGCGAGGCTCTGTGTACCCGGCTGGCCATAATGGTGCATGGCAGCTTCAGGTGTCTTGGCCCCCCTCAGCACATCAAGAGCAGGTATTGAGTCTCTTTGTCTGTTTCAGTGTTTCTTGTCAAGCCAGCAGCATGATGCCCTGTTGTAGCAAGGGCTCTTTCCAAACTGTTTGATCCAATTAATTTCTCCTGGCATTCAGTAGTGGATGAAGGTCCTGGGAAGCTTAGGGCCAGTTAAAATAACTATAATTATCAAGTCAAAGACACAGCAATTCCCAGGCAGTTTCCTTAAAACATTTTGCTTCCCTTTTTTCAGAAGGCACTGTGCCCTCATTGTTTTGACAAAAATTGTGAAGAGAAGATGATTGAAGGGTTCAGATTAAGTCTAGAGGAAAAATGACCTCCTTGCTCACAGAGTGCTTCATCGAGGTGCTATACACCTTGCTCACAGTCAGAGTGTCAGAAGGCCTGCTGTCCATAAAATGTTGGCCTTGAAAGGTGTCTGACCACATAGGAGGGCAAGAGGGCCATTGTGGTTCCTCTTTTTTATGGCTGACGAAGAACTAAAGATTTTTTCTTGTGTTTATTAATCTGTTAGATCTATCCCTTATTAATCATTTCTTCATTTCTTCCTTTCATTTACTCCATGGAAGCTTATTTTCTGATGGGTTTCTGTGAACATTTGTTATAACTCTTGTCTTTTGGAATGCCTTAAATAATTTTTTTCCTTTTCTTTCCTATACCTTTCTTTTCTTTTCTCTTCCCTTTTCTTCTTTACTTTTCCTTTCTTTTTCCAAGTGTGTGTGTGTGTGTGTGTGTGTGTTCGAGTATGTGTGCATGTGTGTAAGAGTATATGAATATGTGTGCAGGTGTCTACAGAGGCTGCAAGGGACATTAGATCCCTTGGATTTGGATTTGTAGGTTTAGGTGAGCCATCCAATGTGGGTTCTGGGATCTGAAGTTTAGTATTCTGGTAGAATGGTAAGAGGTCCTGGCTTCTGTGTCACCTGTCTAGCTCCACTGAATTATTTCTAATCTTTAAATTAATCATAATTTTTATAGAGAGAAATGTAGTCTTTCCCCCTTTTAATTGAAAATAGTTTATCACACAATACATCCTGATTACAGTTTCTTCTTCCTCTATTCCTCACATCCTTCTGTCTATGGAGTAATTTAGTCTTTCATGTAGATACATCTTTTTACTTTCATTTAATATTTTTAGGTTGGAATTATGCAATATTCTTGGCAGTTTTATGTACCTGCTATGTATGTATGTATGCACACACATATTATGTGTAACTACCTTTCCTTTATGAAAACCATTACCACTCAGGATAAAAATAGCATATTAGGGGTAGATGACATTTTTCTAGTAGGTTCAAGTGAGCAGTGTGGTATAGGAAGGGTCCACCTTGCTGTTTCTTATGCTTGTGGCTCATCTTTTGGCAGATGAACCTGTTAGAAACTATTGTTACTATGTGCTTTGCTAACCTTTATTAAGTATCATCAGAAAAAAAAATAACACTTCACACTCTGTAACCTTTATGAATGCTTGTATAAAGCTTTATAGCCTGTTCAGATTGCCAGGTGATTTATTAATTCAAGTCCAGCTGCCTACCTTTTGCTTCTTTGCTAAAGTTGCCAACAAATGTCAGTGGGAAGACACTCACAGGAAGAGCCATCTACTAGCTGAAACCATCTGCAGTCTTAATATTGTCTACCCATTCTAAATTTTGGTCCTGATAATGTAAGTCATAGGTTGATGCTAAATTGCTGGTAGATATAAGCTACCAAATTTATTCAACAAAACCTGGTTTGTGGTATAGCCGCTAGAAAATGAAAGTTAATACAGTTTTTAAGAATGCAGTTTATGTTCTTCAATAACAAATAAACCTATAAGAAATAAACACATACAAATATTATTGTGATAAAAACATAAGGAATTGCTCCTGGATTTCTCCACCTTGGAGTCAGTAATGCCATGTGAAATTGATGTGGAAAAGAGGAACCGACATAGGGACCCTTCCTCCTCTTCTTTGTACATGGTAGTAAAGGGAAGTAAGTAGGTGTCAGTAGCTTCATGCAAGAAGCAAGGAGCTCACTCTTCTCATTCCTAGCCCACTTTCCTGCCTCTCTAGGCTCCCAGGAACAGGGATATCTTCCTGCTTCAGTTGGTGGCATGACTTTGCTGCCCATTTTGTGTTAGAAGTCTAGGTCAAGTTCCCTATACATAGTGTCCCATTCCTTCCTACCATGTATGCATGGCTTCCTTCTCTAGGTTCTAAGCACAGTCTACATGCACCCAATAATCAGAGACAATCCTCTGAGAATACATACTCAATTTTCTGCAGCTATCTAGATACTGAGTCTCATCCTGTTGCTTGCTCAGACCAGACTTTTTCTTTTTTCACAGCTTTAAAAGTTCTTCAGATCAGGAATCAACACCTTTGAAAAGATAATGTATTACTCAAATTTCCCAAACTTAAGGGCCACACAGACCATGTAGGAGACCATGAATGTCATTCTATAAACAGTTAATAACATTAGAAAAACATGTATACAACGGCCTCCAATGTTTCCATTGGAATCAAGTGACATTGTTCAGTTGGGCATAGGATTAGGCAGACTATGGGATTTAGGCATAAATAGTTAGGTGTCTGGGGACCCTAGTTTAAAGGGCACGTAAATGACAGCCTATTTATGAAGTTCCAATTGGAAGGCAATGGGATGGTAGGCACCACATCAGCTGGTTTCCTTTATGAAATAAATGTATAGAAGGACTTTGCTTTCTTTAAGGTACCACTTCTGGGGGGAAAGTTTATCTAGAACTAGTAAGTGTTCCCTTCTCCACTGTAGCATCAGAACACACAAAAGAAAAATAATGACCTGTCCTAGGATCACTGAAGCTAAGCCTCGGGGGTCCTATGAAGGTCACTGGTGATAATTGTACAGAGGAAGTTAAGGTGCTCAGGCTTTGCAGACGTCCTGGACTGCCACTCCATTGCTAGGTGTAGTTTAATCTTTCTTATAGTAGTAACTGTCACCTCAGCACCATTTTGAATACCACCTGTTTGCAACATGTGTTCGTTATGGAGTTGTAGCACCAGAAACTGTGGTTCTGGACTCAGAGCCACTCACATAGAACTCTGTGTAATGATAAACATTGCCTGTGGCAAAGGGCCCAGAAGAAAGGGCAGTAGGGGACCCTCTAACCAAGAGGGTGTGTGGGAAACAAGCTCTTATTTTTACTCTGATGTTAGTTTTTAACCCAAGTAATAATTTAGGAAATGTTATCGACATGGGGGCTTTCAGTAAATATAAAGCTATTTTGCGTTTGACATTTAATAATTTCTTAGCAAAGGGTCTGCAGGTTGCCTGACTGCCTATATCCATTTTGGTACACTCACAGTTTGAAGTATGTGTATGCCAGGTGACATTGCAGGGGCTCGTGGGGGATGTACCCTCGAGATCCCACACACGGTGGCAATCTGAGCAGGAAGAGTACTTTGAGTGTTAGGAATGTGGATGTCTCTCATGCCTTGAAGAATAGAATCACTTGGCAAAAGGAAGAATAAATAGTAGATTTCATTAGTTAAGAACCTGTGACTGGGGAATCATAATAGGAGAGGAAGTAGAAAAAAAATATTTCAAAGTTGCCATGAAAGGAGGTCCTCAGGCAGAATAAAGTTAAGATGGCTGTGCTGAGCCTTCCTGGGAGAGCTATGGGCTTTGGGGCCTTTCCTAGAGTTTCTCAGATGGCATTGCTTTCCTCGTCGATCAAACGATTCCTTTTTATGTGAAGTTGCCTTATATGTATAAGATGCTTCACAGGTTCCACAGCCCTTGCAGCAACCCCACCCGTAACAAAACAAAACAAAACAAAACTAAACAAAACAAAACAAGACAAAACAAAACGAAAACATTGACAGATGTCTCCCAGGAGCCTGCTTCAGGCTGACTTTGGCTGTGTCATAGAGTTCTTTATTCCATGTTCTCATACAGATTTAGGTGTATCCAAATGCGAGGATAAGGACTTAGATTTCCAGAAGAGGACTGAGTAATGGTTCCTACCATTCCTTACTCCTTGGCTGAGAGAAGAGATCATGTCAGGAGAAAGAAACTAATGGATGTCTTTTTTCCCCACAGGCTCATCTTTTGTGGCCTGGGCTGACCTTGCTTTGCAGAGCCTCTAGGGTTCTTATGAGAAGTGCACCCTAGTGTATAGCTCTTGCGTGTGATTTAAGGACACAGCCTGAAGTCAAAGCGCTATGCACTCTCTTAGCCAGGCTTTCTTAAAGGGTCCTTTTGTGCTCTTTTAAGTCCATCTTGGACCTGTTATGACTTGTACTCTCACCTGAACCACCTCCCACCAATGACTACTCAGTAGTTCCATCACAGATGCTCAGGGCCAGTCATCCCCCCCTGTTTCTCTGTCCTTGCTGATGCTCACCATTTTCCCCTGGTGCCTTTGCCTTCTCTTGCTAGAGTTGGCTTCCTTTTTACTTTTAGTGTATGATTACCTGTGCCTTCCAAGTGACCTATTTGATCAAGTTTAATTTCCTTGAATCTGCCCCCTCACAGCTGGCATGTTCTGGGAGAACACAGGCTTTGCTCTTTATCTTTTTCTCAGTACTATTTTGTCCTCAGCATCTGTGTTATTTAATTCTGTTCTAGCACAGTGACAGCCTCTGCTAGAAGCCTTGGCTTAGGAATATAGAGGAGAGTTATACCAAGAGGAATGTACATGGTTCTTAAATATATAAGTTTTGGTTCATTAGCAGGGTTATATAGTCATGGAAATCACCCATCCCTGATTTCCTAAATACTGCTGTTGTGCAACTGTGTTGTTCTCTGAGCTTTCATGCTATACTTTTCTAAGGGTATTCTGTAATATTTGTAGGTACATAAAAAATGACTTGAACCTTAGAGATTGACAATTGAGATGTCTTTTAAAAATATTTTATTGGATATTTTATTTATTTACATTTCAAATATTATCTCCTTTCCTGGTTTCCCTATCCCAGCCCCATCTCCCTTCTTCTATGAGGGTGCTCCCCCACCCACTCATGTACTTCCTCATCACCACCTTAGCATTCCCCTGTGCTGGGGAATCAAGCCTTCACAGGACTGAGGGCCTCCCATCAATGTTAGATAAGGCTATCCTCTGTTACTTATATAGCTGGAGCCATGTGTCCCTCCATGTGTATTCTGTGGTTGGTGTTTTAGTCCCTGGAACCTCTGGTCGGTCTGGTTGGTTGAAAATTGAGATGTCTTAAAAGTGGTGTTTGCACTTAAGAGCTGAGATCCAACCAAGTTCAAATTTAAAAATCTTATAATTTAAGTAAATTATAAGTTAGAAGGTACTGCTGACAATACTGTTTGGGCAAGTTAGGTAATGGAAACTTAATGGAAAGTATGCAGTTGGGGCTAAGGACTTTGAGGGTTTATAGCCTCACCCCATTTCAAGTTCTGTCTCTCTTTCTACTTCCTTTATGGCATGTGATCTCTCAGCTTCCTGCTTCTGCCTTTTGCTTTTGTGCCTCCCAACCATGCTGGACTCTTGTGCCTGTGGGATCATGGGCTAAATAAACTCTTCCTTCTGTAAGCTGCGTTTGGTCACAGCAACAGGACAGTAACCAATACGCTCCACTATTTCAATTAAAAGGAGCCAACAATGGGATCCTGCTGGTAGGGCTCACTTTAAGGAGACTTATCTTGAGTCTTCCTGGTTTTGCTTAGTACTGACTACTCTCAATCCTGAGAGTAGTGGAGGTGGGAAGATCCTTTCAAAAACAGGTAATGACTTCCAGACGGGCTTATAGTATATTTTCAGGGGTGAGTGCTCATAGGGAAAACTGCATGCTTTTCCTCCCTACAGACTTTGTTCTCCTCCCTTTTCCTCCTTTTTCTCCAACCTCTGTAATCTTTGGTCAAGAAGTCTCATGATTAGTGCCATGATTCTGAACAGCCCTGTATAGTCAAAGTCACCACAATGAAGCATATAGTGTTACATAAGGTATTAATTTGCAACTTTTCAAACACTCAGAGATTGTGAGCTCAAAGAGAAGGACCATTCTTCTAGCTTTGAGAAGAAAGTCCACCAACACCCTTGCAGCAGAATGTATTTCTTCTGTATTGTGGACACAATTTTATGAGCAAGTTCATCAGAGTCTCTCTCTATCTCTTTCTCCATTTCTTTATGGTACATGCATGCTCTCACATGTGTGAATACACGTGGGCATGTGTGCATGTGTATGTGTATGTGTGTGTGTGTTTATGTTAACCTCTTTGGGTACTGATATTTTGTCTCAGGCAGTTAGGGGTTCTTTCTGTAACCTTCTGAGTGCTATACCTTGCGCAGTCCTGACAGCCTTGGTAGATGCCTTCACCAAGCACATTCATAATGCATCTTTAGGGAGCCAGCAACAGCTGCAGGCTGCACCTGTTTCTGTTCCTGGCTTGGAACTGACTGAAGAAGCCTTAAGACAGAGTCATAAACAGTCCCCTCAGGAATGAAAAAAACCAGCATGGACTTTACAATCTGAAGTATACTGGACCAATTCCTGACCTGGGAGAAAGAAAATGAAGGTTGTTTAGTTATAAGTTATTACAAAGGTTTTTAAAATGTAAAGAAAATCCTTATGAATGTGAGAATTTTTATTATCTTGGGCTACCAAACTGGGAACTGTTCCCACTGTAAGTACGCTTGTTAGCCACGTAGCATGGAATATAGTCTTCTGTAAAGGCCTTGGTGCATTTCCTTTTCAAAACTAAGAAGAATGGGATTGCTCTGAGCTTACAAGTTCTGACTGTCTGAGAAGCTGCAAATTAATATACCACCTTATGTGACACCATATGTTCCATTGTGGTGACTTTGATTTAATGCTTTTATAAAACCTCACTATAAACATAAAAGCTCAAATTAAGACTCCATCACCAAATAAAGAACTGTCACACTTAAATGTAATAGAGATCATTCGATATACTTATGTCAGTCTCACAGATGGGGACGGAAGTTGCTAATGAGCATATACAATGGCTTGTGCTGTGATGGGGAGCTATGCATTCTTGCACTATAGAATGCCACTCTCAAGTACATGGCTGTGGTTTAAAGCATTACAGACTTCAGTTGCTTCAAGTAATCCACAATTAACTCTCTTTACTAGAAACCATGCTATTAAAGAAGAGACAGGTGGCCTTGTATCCTCAATGTGTCTTCACAGCAGCTGACTCATGGCGTATCTTGATTGTTTTCACAATATCATGTTGCATGAACAAAATTAAGTTGTTCTAGCCTAATAACCTAGGGAGAGATTCACAGCCTCATGCCTTGCTCATGCTGGGTATTCTGGTGGGATACCTCTACTCTTTGAAATTCAGATTATGAGAGATATCATCACAAGCTGTCACATTACCAAAGGGGAATGTACTGCTTTTATTTTTCAATGGTCTTCATTACAAACAGAGCAGACTGATGTTCAGCCACAATGAGGATGGAAAATGACATGACTGGAGCTCATGACAACTTAGATATATGGACATTTTGGCTAGGGACTCAGATTCACTGTGGTTCCTATAAATTAACAAATATTTGCTAGCCTCCTTTATCAGAATGATTTCTAAAGAAAGACAGTAGTTTATCATCAGACACAGGACTGAGCACGTGCTATTCTGCGTCACGGCTCTGAGAGATTGGTGATCATCATGCTGTGAGATGCATGTCACTTTAAATCAGGAAATACAATGGTGCATTTGTGCAGGGCTGGAGATTGAGTGGCGAGTGGCAGATGAGGTCTATCGTATATGGAGTGGACAGAACAATGAAAATCAGAAAGTTTCTGTGCATGTGAGTTAAGAGTGAAGAAAGACCAGAATGCACATAAATTGCATTATGGAAGGGTTTCTATGAGTGGCTTTGTGGGCAAGAAGGCATCTAGACCAAATGTGAATCAAAGAAAGGCATAAGAAAATACAGCATGAGTCATGTCCTTAATGGCTTGACTATAAATGGTGTAGAAGTTGATTGGTGTGGCACTCACTCCAGGATAATGTTTAGATCAATTCTCCAAATGGGAAGCTATAGTTCTAAGGTTAAAATGGGAAAACAAGTGGAAGCAATAAAAAGAAGGTTGGCCATGAAGAAAATAGCTGTCACAGCTATTTCTGTGCTTTAGCTGTGCTCTACCAAATACAATGAACTAAAGTTGAAAAAGCATAGACAATGCTGAAAAGAGAGGACTGAAGGCAAGATGACATTGCAGCAGACTGTCTATGTGTAAGGAAACTTGAGCAGTGGGAAGACAATGATGTCATTAGAGAAATGGACATTTGAAGAGAGAGGGATTCTAGGTACTGGATGCTCATCGGTAGGCCTTAGTAAGTTCCTGGCGCGATTCATAATGAAGGAGGGCTACTGAGATTAATTTATGGATTCTTTCTCTTATAGCAGTCAGGATAACATCAAAAGCTGGGTGCTCAGTGCCTCTTCTTAGCTCATCAGAGTGCTGGACCAGTGTTTACACACTTTGAAGTCAAGTGAGGTCAGCTCCACACCCTGCAGAGCCATAGGTTACTTTCATATTCTTAAGTGACTTTACCTACATTGAAATATAGTATATATGTATATATGCATATATGTATTGTAAATATGTGTGTATGTATAAAGTACATGTAAAACAGAACTTTGCTTTAACAAATGTCATTGGCACAAATGTGATGACAGTTATGAGATGCTCTTGTGGTACTCCCTTCCTATTGCATTTTCTGAGAAGCAGCTTATTTGCTTTTGAGTACACAAGTAACTCATTTTGGGCAGTAACATGATGCAGTGAAATAGGATTCACAGTAAGATATTTTATTATTTACTTATTTTATATTCAAAGAATATAAATTTGAACCTGCTAACATACCTGAGAAGTGATTATTTTTATCCAATGTAGGCAGTGATAAACATTTTATATTATTTGGAAAATAAATTTAGAAGACACACTGGCCTTGCTCCAATGTGAGGGAGCAGGGCTTCTACTCTCTACTCTAATATTTATTCCCAAGAAAAACTTAGGTCTCATTTTTTAGAACTTTGCTCTCATTCTCTGCAGGAAAGTTTCTTGGAGCACACTCCACTCATTCATAAAGCAGGAACGCCTGGAAGGGAGTATTGTCATTACCAGATAAATACTACATTTCATAGGTTGCACTGTGGCTTCCTATAGCCAAAGAGACCTAAGTGGAGAAAGTGTAACTTCATTGAGAGGACCAAACGTTTTCTGAAGCATCTAGACTCCAGACATTAAGCCTACAAACATCCCTGCTATTTTAGGTTATCTATCTCCCACAAAAAGACCTAGACAGACTACATATTAAATAGTGGTCATTCGTTTACCTGTTGTTATCTGCCTGTGTCCATAATACTGTGGAGAAACTTTTACTTTGTTTACCTTTTCTTAATTTTTGGACAAAGTTTGTTAGGTCACATAGATTGCATGTATTTGTTAAAGAAATGAATGAATGAATGAGCAAATGAATGAATGAATGCCCCCCCAGCATCTAGGAAGCCTTTACTTAACAAGGAATTCTCTCTGAGTTGCAATGACTGTGGCTTTAAATAAGGCATTGATTGGAGGCGGTCCTGCAAGCAATGGGCTGTGTATGGTGTAATGCACACTGGGTATTAATAACAATAATCAATCTCCTCAGTAAATATTTTTACTCAGATCCCATTTATCTCCAGACAGGATGCTGCTTGCTTTCTCTCAAAGCAGTGTGTTATCCACACTTACTTGTTGCTTTTAGAAACAGGTCTGTGTCTGTTTGTACTCCGTGTCTCCATTAACAGGCACTATCAGGTGTGTGATTCAGCCCTAATTGCTAACACGGCCTTGGCAATATTCTGCTGTCACCTTCTCAGCTGGAAAGCCAGATTCAATGCAGATGTACCTCTGGCCTGCTGTGAATTAATGTGCATTGCAGACAGCAAAACTGCTACGAAAACTCAGCTCCACATTGTAGGATTCTGATTCCTGACTGGAAATACAGTCAAAGCACAACACAATGCACTTCAGCCCAGAAAATGTATTCCATTAGGTCAGCCCTATATTACAGGGTTAATGTAAATTCAAATTGGGATTGGAAAGATGTATTTATTCTGGGTCCTATTTATCTTCCCCCAATTTATTTGTATGGAACTGTATGAATCCTTAAGCTTTCCTTTTTCATAATTTAAAAAACATTTCACAAACTTTTACTTTGAGTTCCATTTTAATAAAGACATATAGAAAATGGGGGCAATTAGACCTTGTTACAAAATGCTGCAGATTTTTTGAGGAAAGCTGGCCAGGCACAGTACAGTTGGGATGTGACTCACCTGCATCTCATTGCCTTGTAGAATTAAGGAAGCTTGAGGCACAAGAATGGGTAGACAATGTGTACAAGAAGAACAGGCCTTTGGTCATAACATACCTACTTCCCTGCTGCTGTCCATTAGGCAAAATGAAGTCATAAGGTTGGGTCTTTGAGGATCAGAAATCCTGCCTCTAGTGGAAGAATATCACATAGTTCCTTGCAAAAGTCATGAATATCAGAAATCAAGACCCATGGTTCTATTTACAGTCTTCTATTCTTCAAATATTTTTTAAAGCAATTTTCATAAACCTATGCCCATCTTTTATGGCTTTTTAGCAACTGTCTAAAAAGCTATACTTAGCAGATTTCTTCTTTAAGAGATTTATTATTTTTATTTTATATATAGGATTTTCCTATGTATGTATGTATGTATGTATGTATGTATGTATATGTATGTATGTTATGCATTGCAGTGAGTCAGGAGGCCAGAAGATACCATCAGATTCTCTGGAACTGGCATTACAAATGGTCATGGTATCCATGAATTCACAGAGAACTAAACTTGAGTCTTGTGTAAGAGCAGCTGCTTTTCTTAAACACTGAGCCATCTATCCAACCCAAAGCCTTTCTGAGATATAGTTCCCATATCATACAATTCACCAATGTAAAATATACATCTCAGCAGCTTTTACTAGGTTGGCAAGTAAGTGCAACATGGCCTCCTTGTTAATTGTAAAACATTTAACTATTTCAAAAAGAAGTCCTGTATCTTCAGCTTTTACTTTGTGCGCTCTCAGCAAAACCTAGCCTACAACAATTACTCCAAGCCTTATAAACTTGTCTCTTTAATTATTTTGATAGTTTTACACACATACCAATGTGTTGTGACTTTATTCACCCCAGTACCCTGTTATCTCCATTCCTTTCCCTCTGAATACAATCTTCCTCCCAACTTGTCTACTTAGAGGCTACACCACTGAAGAAAATGACACCCCCATGGGCAGCAACCAGTAATAGTCAAGAGCTCTTCAAATGGGGATTA
>JADRCD010188186.1:0-14548 GCA_019843815.1 Montemys delectorum
TAGGATGGCCTCAGTATTCCACCAGTGCCCAGGAGATTGATGGGTCATTCAGGAACACATCTCAGAGTCTTTTGAACATTGCAAGTACCTCTGTAAGATGTTCTTTGGGAAGCCTAAGGTCTCATGAGATATTATTAAACTGAAGGGCACAATGTTACCATTTTGTTATGTTCATAGCTTCCTCAAATGGGACAGGGGAAAGTTTACTATCTATGATACTTCAGAGTGGACTACAATTTTCCCCTTTCCAAAATAGCAGCCTCCTCTCCTGTCACTCTTCCTATTCTCCAGCAAGAAGTTGCTATAATATTCCAATCTGCAGCTAAGCACCATCCTTTCATACCTTCTCCCTCTTATTTTACATTTTTTCAGCATTGCAGCAATAGGGTGGCTTTGGCTTCAATTAATAGAAGATATGAAACATGGATATGGCACATTTGTCCCATAGGTGAACACTTATCATGTTTGAACAGACAGTGGCGGTAGTCTAATATTCTGCAAATAGAAAGGCTAGTTGATATAAATCCCTCTGCATGGTAAGCGTATTGTGTTGAGCAACATTTAATCTTTATCAAATATAAATAAGTGTGAAAACACTATATTGACAACACATTACCTATCTTGTTTGTGAGTTATAATTAAGATCCTGTATGTCATCACCAGGAGCTTCTAAGAAATCACCAATAAGTATGTTTATCCCCAAAGCTTAAAAATGTGATTCTTATTTCCATTAAAAATTAAGATTTTCTTCAAACTCATTGTCTGACAAAATAAATGAAACTAGAGGAAAATGACATTTAGGCATATTATCGTGAATATTTAAATTAATGTAGTACTGGTATGTGCTTATTCACACAGTCAGTGAACAAGATATTTTTGCTCATTGCACCAGTTGTATTAATACAATATTGCTTCTCTAAAGTGCATTTTGTTATAACAGCACGAAATGCATTTCATTAAGTTAAAGTGTTCTGGCATTAATGTAATGGCTGATGGCATCTCTAATTTGAGAGGCCTGCAGAGTTAGTTTTATGAGGGCATTTTCTTAGCTACCAAAACAGAGCTGTAGACTATCTCTGGGATATTGTTTCTCCTCAGGCAAAAATTCATTCCTTTGGCCAAAGACTCTTTATAGATGATAGTAAAATTAAGCAAAATATTGTGCCCTTGACACTTTTACACAGAAAACAACTTATTTTGTCTCTCATTTAAAAAAAAAACATTTTCCAAAATTTTAGTACTATGTAGATTAATGATAAAGTAGAGGATTCTGAGAACAGATTTTTCTCCAGATTATATTTTGTGTAAATTAAACACACACCTCTATTTCAAAAGAACATAAACTTTTTTTTGTATTTTTCACAATTATAAGAATGAAGTAAATCAACATTATAGTGCATTTAGCCACAGTGCTCCTAAGATTGCAACAAGTCATCATAAGCAATATTCTCCGTGAGTAACAATTTCAAAATTTTGTGGAAGACAGAGTGGGTAAATAATACAGAACCACAAGCTCAGGTCACACGGTCAGGAAGGTTTGTGATGGTGATGCTGATATTCCCAACCATCAGTGACCTTCTGCCAAGGGCTGGTTCTGTTTCCCTGTGATGTCTCTAAAGATTAAGATTTTGCTTCTATAAACTCTATCTTCAATATGATAGTTTTTTTCTGTTACATTTTATTTTGTAATATTTTAATATTATCTCTTAGAAGCATATTCTTTTCTAGTGAAAGACAAAAAAGAAATGAATCCAGATAGGAAGGAAAATGGAAAGGAACTTGGAATATTAGAGGGAGGGGAGATCATAAGCAAGATATATTATCTGAGAAATGAATTTATTTCAATAAATAAAACCCAAAATTGCATAATAGTGACTCATATTTATGACTAGTTTTAAGGAATATTGAGCTTCATAGCTATGAAAACTACTTAGTTTTCTGTTTCAAAACAGGAGAAAAGAAAGAAAAAACAAAAAAAAACCTATTTAATTATTGAATATTACTGTTCCTATTGATAGAAAATTGAAAAGATGTGTCATTGAACTTTGCAAAATATTTTGAGCAAACATTATTTGTGAGCATTTAATATATACTATTTCATTGTTAAGAAAACTTTTCCAAAATATCATTCCTTAGAATGGAAAGCATTTTTCATTATGTTTATCCTTCAATGCTTTCTTTTTATGCCTCATTTCTTCTTCTTCTCCTCCCTAGCTATCCTTCTCTCCATACACTAAATCTCCAGGAACCTGAATGCTGGGCCATGAAGCTACATTTTCATCTATCTGCTGACCAGAGAACACATAAGAAAAAATGAACTATTCTCTCTCAACCTGACTTTGAAAACCAAAGATCAGAGATGATTGGACTCTGGTAGTTTTTTGTAAAATACCAAATGTCCTAGTTGACAATGCATAGATCAAATTCTATGTATATAAATCATATACATATAAAATTACAGAGATGTATTTAGCTCTAACAGTTTCTATTATGGAATCCTTTATACTTAAAACATGCAAACAATTGCAGATATACTTGTTTTTCATCAATGAAAGAAAATTTATGGTGCATACATACAAGAGCATAAATAGTTAATATATAGTAATGTAAACATGCCTTTCTTCATTGTATTGGTATAAAGCTCCAGAGAACTGAAGAAGTATGTTCTGAGACCTAAATATTATAATGAAATCTGAGTTCCATTGTTTACTGCCTGTATCTCTGTAGGCACATATTCATATTTTTAGTCCTTGTTTTGTTATTTGGAAAGAGAAAGTAGAAATAATAAGTTTGGGACTTATGAGAGGAGCAACAGAAGCACAAGAAGACAATTCTAACATAATGGAAAAGAAAAAAAAACCAAATAGACCAAGAAGCTATTTGGCTTTGCTCTTGTTCTGATGCCTGGTATTGATAGTACATTAACTGATAGCATGTTATCAGTTCATCATGTAATTAAGAATTTCTGAAACAGTGGCTGTCTCTTTTCTAAGTATCATGCATTGCATAAGAATTAACAGGAAAGGGTAAATAAGACATATTCCTTCCCTTAAGAAATGCTCATTCCAAAAAGTGTCAAGTGTTCAGGCCTCTGTTCTGGTATTCTTGAAGATTCTTTTGTTCTCTATGTTGGTTATGTAAATTAACCTCATTTTCAGATAGCCTCGAGATATACAGAATACCATCCACAAACATTATCAGAATGTGATAATATCCAATTACTGTGATGGATGTGGCCATTTTATTGGGACATAAAAGTTTTCAGGTTTATAAATCATGAGATCTCATGTTTGTGCTACTTGAGCCCAAGAGGTAAAAAGTCAGTGCCAGAGTACAGCTAGTTGACTTAAAACACCTTTTTGAACTTAAAATGAATTTTATTAAAGCTACTAAATAAAAAAGGGAAAGAAAATCATTGCTTGGAGAGAAATAGAAGACAGGACATCTCATGCACACTCAGAAATAATGGAAGTTAACCTCATTTGAAACACATAGCCAAGACATATCCAACTAGGAAAATTTTAATATGTACGAATATTCTTCCTCTATCAGCTGCTCTGTAAGTGCAAAACTCAGTCTTGATCAATATTTTTCAGTCATAGAAAGCTATAACACTAATTTTAATTAATACTCATAAATAATTATTCAAAATAAAGCTAATCAAATATTAATTACTCTTAATGCTCCATGCAGTTGTATTCCTAATGAAAATATGTTCAAACTAGTTGTTTTTTATTCCCTTTACTTAACCAAATACATATATGATAAAGTTAGTATCATATTATTCACATTAATATAATTTGCTTCCCTTGAAACATATTAGAGGTAGCTTTCAGAGTAATAAATGACCATGTGTATTGTTCATTATCTATATTCATTTGTATATTTGTCAAGTACAACTTCCTCAAAATCATTTTTCAGTAACTGAATTTTTCTTATTGAAAAAGCTTAAGCTTCCTAGCCATCTATCATTTAGTTTTCTATATTTTATAGGAATCTGATATAATGAAACAGCCAAGATGTTTAGGAATGATAACAAAATATATCATGCATCATCCTATTTTTTTAATAAAACCATGACTGAGAGCTGATGAACCATGATAGCCTGGCATACAGCATATCATTTCCCATCACATTATAAGTTCTGGTTTTCAAAGTCAGGCTGAGAGAGGATAGATCATTTTCTCTTATGTATTTTCTGGTCAACAGATAAGTAGAGACTGTAGCTTCGTGGTTCCAGCATTCAAGTTTCCTGGAGACTTAGTGTGTGAAGAGAAGTGTGGCCAGGGAGGAGAGGAAGAAGAAAAGAGGCATAAAGAGAAAGAACTGAAGGATAAACAGAATGAAAAGTATTTTCCATTCTAAGCAATAATGTATTAGAAATGTTTTAGTAACAATGCTTGCAGAGTTATTATTGGAGTCTCCTGATTTCATATTACACATTAGATATTAAATCTGAGGTCATCTTTCCATAGAATGTATCTTTATATGAAGAAACTATTCTAAAAAACTACTCTTAAAAACTTGTTTTCAAAATATTTATTTTATTTTATTTTATTTTTTATTAGATATTTTCTTTATTTACAATATCTTGTTTCCCAGATTCCCCTCCAGAAAAAGAATAAAATAAAATGAAATAAACATTGTTTTAGTTTTTATTTTTAAAATATTCATTCAGAAATTTCTAACTTATGGTAGCATCATTTACCATTATTCCAATTACTACTGCTGATTCAATGAGACCACAGAAATGGGAGACATAAACAGGTTTAGAAATGAAAATGTTTGGCTCAGGAAACAAATTGTATGAGAAATGAAAGATTGAAGGTGAAGTTGGGGTAGGAAAAGTAGAGGAAAGAGTTGGAGGAGAGAAAAAGAGTGTGGCAGATATGACGGAGAAAGAAACTGAGAAGACTGGGAAAGAGAGGGATTAAAATGGGTTGGATGATTTTATGATAATAATTTGAAGTCCCTGTAGAAAGGAAGTACAAAATGTGGTCAATTAATATCACAGCACAAATGAAATACAGGTTATGTCATGGACTGAAAAGTCAGAACATTAATATTCATAAATTTTATGGGATTATAACATTGTTTCCTTAATTTTGTAGAACTCACATATTTGGTGATCCTGTAACCATATTCTAACATAGTTCACAAAAACCTGACAACACAAAGAAAACATAGAAGAAGTGAAATAAATCTATAACATTTTGTTAAAACAATTCTTAAAGCAGAATACCATTGGCTAATTTACAGAATCTCTGGTAGAGATAATATATATATATATATATATATATATATATATATATATATTAAAAAGTCAAGTAAATAGGGACCAATAGGGACCCTAAATAATTATACCAAAATATTTATATAATTTCAAATACTTTTAAGGATTAGTGTAGGGATTTTTTTAAACCAAAGCAATGATTTCATGGGTGAGTTAGGTTGTCACATATTTCCCTTGGATTCAGTTACAGTTACATTCTTGTAAGCTCAATGATTAGTAGGACAAGGTAGCAAAGGAAGACCTTTGTCATATCTGATGAGATAAGTCTAAAGATAAACTCGTCAGATTAAAGTGTCTTTACAATGTATTGACAGTAGCCTGAGGCCAGCAGAGATGAAAATGATGAGTCAGTTCATATTAAAACAGATGAGTGAAGGGACCATGGTTGAATGAGTGCATGGTTCATTGAGATGTGTTAAACGTCACAGGGATATGCCTTTTGTCTGTGTAGAAATCATTTCAAGACCTTCTGTCTGATCACTGCTACAAAGTGATAATTTTACACGTGTACATTGTGATGAAAGACTTTGAGACTGTCTTTGGAGGTTTGGTGTGTAGCTCGATGTCAAAGTGCTTCTCGAGTTTAGATAGTGCCCTAGTTTAATCCCTACCCCAAGAAAAGCAAAGTCTGATAGATGGTTTCAAAATTACCAAACACAACATTCTTGTGATGCCATTATTGTATCATTTGAATTATTTTACTATTACAAAATGCTATGCTGCCACAATGTCTTTTCTTTCACAGTGTACAGTTGATATTCTACTTCAACACATCTCAGTAAAAGGTATCATCACTCAACTTAAAATCAAGAATAAGTCATATACAACTACCAAAACTATGTAAATTTTTAACATTTTGACATACATTTTACCTAATTTTGCATATTTTCATTGCTAAAAGAAATTTTGGAGCCATCAGACTCTTTTGAGAATCAACTATAACAGTTTTACAAAACATCTGAGCAGTCACATCATCTTGGAAAACTGTAAATTACCATAGATGTAAGTCAAATTCTTATTTAATTCTTTCTTCATGCATGTTATCTACATGATGTAATTGAGCTAAACACATTCAAAATCTGCTCAAATTTCTTTCTGTGTTTCAGAATAATATAAAGGCATCTTTTTTCCCACACATACAGCAACATCAGACTTGATTTTTCTAAATAGAAACCCTTCACCAGATTTCTTGAGGTGAAGTCTCAGTTCAAGTGGGAATTTAGCACCATGAATAGCAATGTAGCTACTAGGTGTGTGCGTGTGTGTGTGTGTGTGTGTGTGTGTGTGTGTGTGCATATGTGATATGTGTCTACTGTGTGTCTGTCTGTCTCTCTCTCTCTCTCTCTGTATCTGTTTCTGTCTCTGTCTCTGTCTCTCTCTGTCTCTCTCTCTCTGTGTGTGATTGTGTGTGTGTGTGTGTGTGTGTGTGTGTGTGTGTGTGTGTGTTTAGTATGCTGAGATTTCAAGAGATATAGTCTCAGGGAGCTATGGGTGGATCATATAGATGTATATATTTTTTAATGTATGAAGAAAAAGCTCACTTCATGAGCTTTATATACTAATAATGGACTATAAGTATTCCCTCATCTTTACAAACATTTACTATAGTTTGTTTTTCCTTGTGATGATTAGTTATAGTGCTTATTTTTAATGCTTATAATTTTTGGAAAAAAAGTTTGACAATCCTGGAAATATTTATTCATCCTGTTCCAAACTGCTATAATATTTTCCAAATTAAATACATTGTAATTGTTTGATTTAGTTAAGTAGTAAGTAATTTAATCAGGATAATAACCCATATTTTCAATCAAAAAGTATTACTCCGTGTCTTCAAGACGCTCTTTTTAATTTTTCATTCAGAGAAATCTCAGTATATATCTATATAGAATCAAATATCTTAAGATATAAATTTGTGTCTGTATTGACATATGAATGTACAGGCACACCATGACCTGCATTTATTTTTGATACTATAAGAGTTGAATTTAAAAGGTATCATGCTGTGCCAGTCTTCCAAGGGGATTAATGTAATGATATCATTGATTACTGGACCTTAGAGGCTAAAACGTGTCCCAAGTTTCATTTGACATCTTCTGAATTGTTAGTCTCTTATCTCACCTCAATCAGTGTTAACGTATTAAACAGAACATTCCAGAATTCAGAAGTACTTAGATCAATTTTAAAGTTGTACTATGTAAGGGAAAAAGTTTATTTCATGTTATTGCGTATTGGAAATTCCCAGTATTTACAAATGCATGACCTAAGAGTCTTAAAAATTTACAATAACACAACTACTTGCTTGTTTTTAACATTCCTATATTTAAGTAAGCTGTGACAGAAGAAAAGAAACTTCTAATAGAGAAACCTACCTATTTAGACATTCACTAGAATGGCCAAGCAGATTTCTATCCAGACAAAATAAATTGACCTCTATCTAGCAAGTCAACAGCCACAATGAAGTAACTGTCATTGCTTGGATTCTGAGTTTGTCCAAAAGTTCTGCTTTAAATCTCAATTATAAATATCTTCCGACTACTACTTATGGAGTCTATTCATTGCAGATAGAACACCTATATAGTGCACCAATCATGACTCACGTTTTAGTGGTGACAGAGTATATAATATTACACAGATCATTTTAGACAAGTAGGTATTTTAGATGTAATTCACCAATCATTGAGCTTACACAATATTTTTTTAATTTTTTAATTTGAAAATAGATTCTTATCTTCTACAATATATCCTGGTTATTGCTTCCCATTCCTCATCTCCTCCTAGTTCTTATCCACATCCCCTACCCTGTGATTACACTGTTTCTGTATGCCATTATAAAATAACCAGTTCTAAGTCATAACAATCAAATATGAAAAAATAAAATATAGTAAGATGAAGTAAAAAAAAGTATCATATTGAATTTGAATACAACAACCTAACAGGAGAAAAAGAATCCCCAAAACTGGCAGAAGAGTCAAGGACCCACTTGTTCTGACACATTTTTTCTCACAGTAGTCCCAAGAAAAAACCAACCTAATATATAATATAAATACAGATGGCCTAATGCAGACCTCTATAGGACCTGTGCATGCAGCTTCAGTCTCTGTGAGCTCATATACACCTTGATTTGTTAACTGATAAGGCCTTGTTCTCCTGATGACCTCCATCCTCTCCGGCTCTTAAGATCTTTCTGCCACCTCTTCCACTGGATTCTCTGAGCTTTGAAGAGAAAAATTTGCTGGAGACCTCCCATTTAGACTCTGTCTGGTCTTAATGTCTGATTCTGAGTGTTCTTCTCTGATGCAGAAGAAAGCCTACTGATGATGACTGGAGAAGGCAGTGATCTGTGAGTATAGCAGAATATCATTAGGAGTATTTTGTTGTTGTTGCTGTTGTTTTTATAAGCAGTGTTTGGTTTTACCCTATATCTGTGGGTTATCTAGGCTCTTGTTTTGGTTACACAAGAAGGGTCAGGCATGGGTCCTTTTTTATATAGTTGGTCTTACGTAAAGTCAGGTACTGGTTGGCTGTTCCCAGAAGTGATGTGTCACTGTTGCCCTAGCTTATTTGTCAGGCAGGTCATATTGTAGGTAACAGGCTTTAAGGTTGTGCTGGTTTCAGTATTTCTTTTTCAATAGCCTGCACAATATTTTTCTGCACCAAGAATGTAGAGTAGAGGGTTCATGTAGGCACCAGCTTGACTTCTTTATGTTCAGTGAGATATGTGGGTATTATCTTCAACACTGGGGCCATGCTATGACTTTGCAGAGAACAACCCTTTGTCTTTACAACAGCCAGTCTTTTGTTGTTGTTGTTGTTGTTGTTGTTGTTGTTGTTGTTATTCTTGTTGTTGTTTTAATTTTTAGATTTCCAAGGGACCTTCTTGATCAACAACTCAAATGACTACAGCTAAGTCCTGTCACTGGAAGCCTTACCTGACAATAAGACTCCATATGTCCCATTAGCAAGAGTATTCTTTAGGATCATCTTCATAGATTCCAGAACGTTTACACTACATTGAGATTACATACCACCTCCCAAAATAACGATGCCAATTCCAGCTATGTCCTGCTACAGTTTCTCCACCATATTCCTCCTGCTACCTGACCCTTGCATCTTCCCTACCTGCCACCAGGCTGTCCATAAAATCTATTCAACTCCTCTTCCCACAGAGATCCATGATTTCACCCTTAAAACACTCCACATTTCCTATCATGTCTGGGTCTATGGGTGGTATCTTGGTTATTATTTACTTAACACCTAATATCCATGCATAAGTAAATCCTTATTATATTTATGTCTTGGCTTGGGTTACCTCATTCATGATGATTTCTCTAGTTCCATTAATTAGCCTTCAAATTTAATGGTATCATTGTTTTTGATATCTGAGTAATACTGCATTCTGTAAATGTACCACATTTTCTTTATCATTGCTTATATTGAGGGATATTTATGTTGTTTCCAGTTTCTGCATATTGTGAATAAAACCATTATGACCACGGTTGAGCAATTCCCTTGAGGTAAGATGGGGAGAATCTTTTGAGTATATGCATTACACTGTTAGAGATGGATCATGTGATAGGTTGTTTCTCAAATTTCAAAGAAACTACCTTACTGATTTCCATAGTGGTTGTAGAACTTCACACCCCCACTACCATGAACGAGTGTTCCCCTTGATTACATAATTGCCTGCATAACTTATTATTTATGGTGTTGATTTTAGCCACTCTGACAAGTGTAAGATGAAATCTCAAAATACTTTTGATATGTACCCTAACTTAAATTAGATTATCCAGGTTTTTTGGATATCTAGCTTTTCAGGTTCTTTACATGTTTTGGATATTAGTCGTGTATTGGATACTGAGCTAGTAAAATTCTCATCCCATTTTCTGGGCTGCATATTGTCTGATTGACAGTGTGTAAATGTCAGTTTTATTTTCCCATCAGGTAAAGGGATGAGATAAGAGCCATACCTAAGCTCTGTGAAAACCTCACTGGGACTGAGCCTAGAGTGTTTCTTTCTGTTATAACTATCCCTTTCAGGCTTAAGTCTGGAAGCTTCTAGCCTCCATAGAATTTAATCTTCCAAGCTAACCGATTAAATTTGGCTTCTCTCAGATTTTGACTGAATTGCTGGACAATATATTCCAATTCTGGCTCCTTTTCATACTCTGGCTTATTCTGTCTTCACCTGTGCCTAGCTTATTCTTTGTACAACCCATCTCTGTAAAATCATCCCCAGTGCTTTATACATACACCACACTTTTTCTCACTACTCTTAAATAGCCCCCCTTTCTTATGCTATTATTGTGCGAGTTGGGGTTTTTGTTTGTTTGTTTGTTTGGTTTTGGTTTTAGTTTTTCGAGACAGGGTTTCTCTGTATAGCTCTGGTTGTCCTGGAACTCACTCAGTAGACCAGGCTGGCCTCGAACTCAGAAATCCGCCTGCCTCTGCCTCCCAAGTGCTGGGATTAAAGGCGTGCGCCACCACTGCCCGGCCAGTTGGGCATATTTTTTTCTCTGACTCATTCCGTCAGATATTTCTCTAATTAGTCACTATCTGCATCTGAATTAGATGCCACTTTCAAAGGTTGCTGCTTAATTCTAGAAACTAACCCTGCCTTCATTGTTAAGGATTAAAGATCTGTACTTAAGGTATGTCTGTATTCCAGTCAAGTCATATTGTTAACCAGAGTGTGTTTGCCCTTTGTCTGGATCAAGTAAACAGAGAAACTTTTTGAATCTGATCCCTTGCCAGAGCAGCCATATTGCTGGCTTAAAATTCCTTTACACAGTGTCTTTTGCATTTCACAAGCTTCTTGTCTTTATGAGGTTCCATTTATGGATTATAGATCTCAGTACCTATACAATCAGTGCTTTATTCAGATAGTTGTGTCCAGTGACAATATTTTCAATGCTATTACACAATGTCTCATTGATCAGGTTCAATATATCTGGATTTATGTTGAAGTCTCATCAGATACAAGAAAACTGAAAGAACTCTCTGTATCCTATCAGACCAACAAGGATTAAGCTAGATTACAACAGTAACAATAGTAAGATTAGAAACCCAAACAAATTGAACAGTTCTCTAATGAAGAAAAAGCTGGACCAAGTAGAAATAATGAAAGATAATAAAAATCTTTCTACAATCCAATGAAAATGAAATGATAGACAGCATACCCAAACTTATAGGACATAATGCAAGTGGAGCTAAGAGGCAAGTTCACAGTCCTAGTAGCCTACATTAAAAAAGGACATATCTCACACTATCAACTTAAGATTACACACCAAAGCTCTAGAACAAAATGAAGTAACCATACCCAAGAGAAGTAGAAGGCAAGCAATAATGGAAAATGGGAGCTGAAATCAGTAAAATAGAAAATTTCCATTTCAAAAAAAAAACATTTTACAGTAAGATCTAAAATACATCATACCACTGAAGTTATGTTAATTTATCAAAACAACAGTTTCTGGTTCTACTTTATGTATTGCTAGGTAGGTGATTTAATAAATGAAACTGATGAATATGGAAGTAAGAGTACAGGAAATGAGTACATTGAAGATGTTTATGACACTATTGTTATTACATTAATTTGTTAGAAATTTTTTTCCCTTAAGATGGGATACAAATAATAAATATTGAATAAGTAAATAATATATATTTCATCTATTCATGGGTCAATCTCTAGCTATTGAACGTCTTGTTTCTCCCAGAATTTTACATACTAAAGATGCAGTAAGATCATAGGGTCTCTTTTTGTTGTATACATTAAGTAACAGGGCCTCAGATCTAATTCCTCATCCAAAGCTAACAATTCCTCAAGATTACAGCTGCCAATAAATGTGTATGTTGCAGACTATATTCAATAATTATGCTTTTATTCAACTATAAATATAATTTAGCAAATATAAATAAAAACAATTTAATAGTAGATAGAAAATTCATTGTAAACAAATCATCTCCTTATAAAAGGTACCTTCATAATTAGAATGCTGAACACATCATTCATATTGAATTATTTATTTGACAGCTTTTCCAAGAGCTTATTATGTGCTAACTCTGTGCTGATGAAATTTTGTTTAAATATCTTTATCTTCTCGAGCCCCTGAGACTGTGTAACAGTAATGATCCTAATTTATCTGTAGCTAAATAACTCTGGTCACGAAGCATAAAATGATTGATAACTAAACAATCAGTATATATAAAAAGGCACCTCTTTCTCAGGCTAAATCCAGGAGTAAATTATTTGTTTCTTCATGTAAATAAAAGACATGAAGTCCTGTTGAAAAGCAAGGCTTCTTTTTACAACCAGTTTATCTTTCACCCAGCTTATATTTTATGTAAGCAGCATTGTGAGAACTTCAGTCGGCTAGTCAGGGTAGGTAGGTATTGTGGACTTAAATAGCACAGGGCCTTCAGAAGACTGTTTTATGAGAGTCTAACTCAAAGGCCCAAATGTTTCCAATTATAATTTTTCCTCCCATGGGCCACATAAAATTTTCCTGCATCTCAATATCATAGGCATACTTTCATTGTAACATTTTATCATCTAGATTTATTTAATTTTAAATCAAAGGTCTAGCTTTCTCAACTTGAAAAATGTCCTAGCAATGACTAAGCAAGTAAGCACATGTTGCTTTTGTCACTGTTGTTTAATAAGTGATAAAAAATGGTTTGTAGTAAACACTGGGCAGTTACCAGATCATAAGTTTGCTATGAGAATAAAATGAGGTAAGGTAAATATTTTACACACAAAATATCCAATAAAATAATGACGGTATTGTGATGGTATGAATATACTTGGGCCAGGGAATGACATTATTTGGAGGTGTGGCCTTGTTGGAAGAAATGTGTCAATTTTTGTGTGTGTGTGTGTGTGTGTGTGTGTGTGTGTGTGTGTTTTAAACCCTAATCCTAGTGGATTATAAGCCAATCTTCTCCCAGTGGCCTTCAGATGAACATGTACAATTCACACCTTCTGCACTACTCCTGCCTTGATGCTGTCAAGCTCCATCCTTCATGATAACTAACTGAACCTTTCAACCAGTGAGACAGCCCCAATTGTCCTTTGTAAGAGTTTCCTTGGTCATGGTGTCTATTCACAGCATTAAAACCCTAAGGCAGGAACTAATGAAATAATTATATAAACATGTATTTTAAAGAATAAAAAAATACTTTTAACTCATTTCTTGTGAATTTGGACACTAGTATAATTATGCTTTCTGCTCCACCAAGGCCATGTTTAAATAATAGCCTGTCTTGTAGTTCTTGTAATGCTTTATATTTTAGTATAATTATTTGGCTAGTAGAAGTACATATTAGTTCTCCTTAAAAATAATAAAAAGTGTTACTACTACTTCTACAATTCTTAACATACAATACAGTGTTGAATAATACTATGATTTGAAGAAGACTTCCATAATTAGTTGACAAACATATCAAGTATATGCCATGATAATTTTTGAATATACCATGGAGGAATGTACAGGAAAATATGCAAGATATTCTGGAAACACAGGCAAGTACAAAAGTATTTCTAATACAAAATGGGTAAAGTGCCTTGCAATTAGAAGCACAGAAAGGAAAATACCTAATCTTCCTCAGGAAGAGCTTTCCTGAAGTAAATTTTGTCAAGATTTCCATATAAGATGAACAAAACCTCTGCAAATAGTTGAAGGGCATTTCTAGATAACAGATAATGTGATATACCTGCATGAATTAAGGGTATGGAATGTTGAGGTGTACTTCGGGACATATAGAGTGAATTTTTGTTGAATATATGTTCTTTTGATCTTTGTGGACATATTAAAGGAAATTATTTCTAACAATTGTAATATAAAACTGTGACGTGTTTTGTTAAACTTAAGATATAAGTGTAACTATATAAGTATACTATTGCATAACATATTATGGGGCAGTGGTCTGTTCAGGCAACCTGGGCCCAGTCAAGTATAAGTCTGGAACCCCGGTGACCCAGTAGGCAATAATTCTGCCTACAAAGGCCAGAAAGAGTTCTGGTTCCTGTTTCAGTCACAACCTCCCATAGCCCCCCACAGGAGATGTGTGCTCTGTCACTTAGACAATACCCCAAGTTCCCAGCATTCTAGCTGGACCCTATCTCCAGTCATCCGACCACAGCCAGGAATGCGCTACCCCACAGACAGACAGCCCCAATTCACAATATAAAGAGCAGTTTACCCCCTCCTCTCTCTCTTGCTCTCTTGCTTCCTCTCCTGCTTTCTTGCTCTCTTGCTTCCT